>JANRGW010019972.1:0-11886 GCA_024733675.1 Psilopsiagon aymara | reverse complement strand
GTAAGTTACCTACCCCCTTCGGGAGGCGCCGATAGGTGAACCCCCGCCGCCGCCGCCGAAGCGCTGCGGGAGAAGGCACCGTCGCGGCCGGGGAGGCGGCCCGGAAAGAGGCGACAGCTCCGTCGACACCCCGGGGCCCCCGCTCCACTCCGCTCCGCCCAACGCCCGCCCTCCCGGGGACGCCCAGCCACCGGCCCCCCCAGCTCTCACCTGGGCATCGGGAGCCCTGAAACGTGGCCCCGGGAGACGTACCTCAAGTTTGCCGGGGAAGGGCAGAGAGTAGATCTCGCTGGATGTAAAGCCCTCAGTCAATAGTTAGCACGGTCCAGGAGGAGAGAGCGTGTTTGTGCTGTTGGGGGGGGGGGAGATATGAGAGAAAAAAACAGAGGGAGGGGAGTGTGGAAAGCGCGGGGAAGGCACCCCTTCCAACGGGCTCCCGCGGTGCAATTAGCGCAGCTGAAGGGAGGAGTTAGTTTAATTGCAGGCCGCGCTCCCTGGAAATGTGCCCGAGTGGACGCACGACCGGGCGGAGTCGGGAAGTTGCGGCACCCCGGAGGGGAGGAGCGCTTCAGCACCGTGGACAGCGGCGCCCGCCACGGCCCGAGGACTGCGGAGGACGGGGGAGGACCGAGGGGGACCGAGGAGCCCCGCTGCCGAGGGCTGGGGAGCTATGGCTGTCGCATATACCCACACACACACAGTCGGCAAAACAACGCTTCTGGAAGGAAATACTCTAGAGTGGCGGAAAACCGACTGTGCACCCTATAGGCAAACTATTCCAATAGTAAATTGTTCGCACGCTTTGAAGGCTGCGCGCTATCTATCCCTCCTGGGAATGTGCCAAGTGGCTTCTGCCAGCTATCACCAGCTGAAAATAGGCATCAGGTCCTGATTGCCTGAAGAATCACTACTATCCTACCAACACACATAAATTATGTGTTATTACATGTATTCTGACTGATCTGTGATCCACAGCAGTGGCTGGGAAATATTATTAATGCCCTTCTACAGCTGAGGACATTGGGACAGAGAGATTAAGGAACCATAAAGGTTACATACATAGATCCTTGCATGTACATAACTTGTAGGATGGTCTTCCTCCTCCATTCCTTTCCTTTCTCCTTGCTGCTTAGGTGTAAGTATAATGCTTCAGTGGCACAAAAAGCAATAGCTGGGCCATCACCTCTTTGGCCATCACCTCTGGAAGCTTTTATAGACCTCATCCAAGCACTGAAATATGATTTGATGTCCTCCAAATTCAGAAAGTTGTCATTGTGAATGTACACTTTCACAATGTAATACCCCAAAACAAAGCAGCATGATTTTGTGAGGAACAGTCAAAAAGGAGCATGAAAACAGGAGTAGACCTTTTACCCACCCGGAGATGAGTAAATAAGCATTCCAGGACAAGAAACAAGCTTTGTTTCAGCATTGAAGAATAAGTATTGCTACAGGAGAAGAGCTAAGTTAATTTGGAAAAGAAAAATTATTTATATATTAGAGTAAGAAAGGAAATTTTTGTTAATAATAATTCATATAAAGAGCAAACAAAAGGAATCCACTTCTTGCTGGTTGTTGGAAATAGTTTAGAGATTGAATAAAATTTAAGGCAGGCTTAGGGAAAGCTCATCAATGATCAAGACAGAGAAGAGGTAGGTAAGGTGAATCTTAAAAGCAGTAGTGCGTGATTCTTCACCAACACTTATATGACCTATTTATGTGCACGCTTTTTCTAAATACATGTATAACAAGTTGCACTGTGGAAATGGAGTATGGATGAGTGAATGGATGTTAATTCTATGAAAAAAAACCCACCTAAAATTCTGAATAACTAGTAAACTGTGATAGCTCACCCCCTTTTTGCCTTAAAGGGATTATGATAACTGGACAGCTGAGCAGCTTTTTTAGAGTATATTTATTATATATGTAATTATATATATTTTTTTTATTATATACACAATTCCTCAGAGCCTTCCCAAGATTTTTACTGTTTAAAGTATGTTCTAAAAAGTCTTTTTCTACTGAGATTTTTTTTAGTTAAGAAGTTACATGTGTAAACATACCTACACACACTTATACCCATATGACAAAACCACAATGCCAGGCATTTACAAGATTTGGCAAAATGGATTAAAACCAGAGGGAGGAGACTTATAAATCTCAGGATTTGAGAGGTCGACAGTAACATGAGCTTAGAAAAAGGTTTCCAGAGTAGTAACAAGCTTAAAATCACATCATATGAGTTTTCCCCAAAACAGCCTGAAAGCAGGTGTGCCAATTAGGCTCATCACAGATTGTGCAGTGAAGGCACAGGCCTCTTTAGTGAAAGCACCTTGGAGCCTATCCAGTACTGGTACATGACTATGGATATAATTGTGTCAAAATCCAGGCTGCTATGGCTTCAGACTCATAAGTCACCTTGCTATACAGATGGTCTGAGAGATGAAGCATGGAAGAAGAAAACTAAAATGCTAGTGGCAGAAATCTTGAACTGAATGGGACCAACTGCACGAAGCAATGTATGACATACCCTGCTGTGGCATAGAAGAGTTTCTGTCCTTCCCTGTGCTAATCACTAACTCCTAGTCAGTCAGGAGGCTCATTTAGTGACCAGTTTGATATGCTCATTTTACAGGATGACCAAAAGCATCCTTTTGGTTAACATTTGGCAGTGCAGGAAAGATTACTCCAATATGGCATGAGTTCTTGGCAACTATGTTCTCAGTGCTGTTTCCACAGGAGAAAAATTTTGCTCAGGTAGTCAAAAATCAAAGTTAAACAATGGCCAAGCAGTTATACTGAGAAATTGTAGGGTTTTCAATAATGATTAGCTTAGATCTGAAATAAAATTACTACATAAACTGCATATTATTCTTAAGTCAACCAGTATCCTCCGCATTTGCCATAGAGCAGACAGGGTCCTTTTATGTTTGACAGTACACAAGTACGGAAGAGCAACAGCAAAAATCTTCCTTCATGGAAGAGCTTATAGTCTAGGAAGGTAAAAGCCTTGATAAGAATAATGTACTTACTGTGTGGGCAGTCTAAGTTTTATGTGTTCTTAATTATTCATTTCTTTGCTTCTAAGTGCTTGGACTTAAAAATGATGTGATGTGTACATGTGGTGTTGATACTCAGATAACTTAATCTTTTTGGTAATGCAACAAGGCATATGATGTAATGTCAATAGACTGCACCTTGTATGCATTACAGAGCTTTTCCATGCCGATGCTTATCCTCCAGTGACAAAGCTAATGATTCCTAATATGTGTACAGAGTAAGAAAGACACTGCTGTGATAGACACTTAATAAATGGTTAAACAGATTGGTGGGGAAGCCAAGAATAAATAAATCTTGGTTTTGAACTGGTTTTGGGATAATATACGCAGATGCAAAAGATTTGAATGCAAATAAAACAGGAAAGAAAAATAAAAAAAAAAAGAAAGAACTTGAAGGAGAATGAGACCAAAGCAATGCAGCTATTTGTCCACTCATACAAACTTGTCAGCTTCCCTCCTAAAAACTTGCTCCAAACAATACCAACTTTATAGTTGTTCCCAGTAGCAATCCAGGCTCAAAATTAGTAATTACTGTATGGCACAATCAGTTTCATAAAGGGATATAGATATTCATGTCTTCTAACTGGTGTCATCTGAATTACTGGTTTTTATTGTCCTCAAGTAAAATAGAACTGGAAATGCACGAAACATAGAGAGAAGGAAATGAAATCTAGATAATTGCTATCATTGTGGACCTGCCACTCAGGATCAGTAGCATTTATTGGTCTCTGAGGATAAGGGCCTGAATATGATAGGTATCAACAGCTGACTCTTCAGAGCAAAGAGGAAATGCTCATGTTTACGTACCAATTGTGTGCTACATAGTCTTTTTAAACACATACAGCCTATTCAAGAACATTCTTTTAAGAGTCATCCTAGTTCTTCTGTAAAGTGTATCTTTCTAGACAGGGTTGTCATTTTCGGGAGGAGTATTTGGTTTAGGTTATTTGGGTGTTTTTTTGGTTGTTGTTTGGAGGGGTTTTTGTGGGTTTTTTTCTTTTTTTTTCTTTTTTTGAGGGGGCAGATTTTTTTCAAGATATTAGTGTTACTGGTAGGTGGCATAAAGAGCAGGAAATCACCTCCAGTAGTCAAAATTGGAAGACATATTTAAGCAACTGTCTTTCCTCTCAAAAACTAATGTATTTCATAAAGCCTGGACATCATGTATGAACATTTGGCACATTGAAATGAATTGGCATTTTGGCAGTGATTTCAGCAGGATCAGAGTTTTATTAAACAATTTTTAGTAGGCATGAGGTGGGGATGTGTCAACAGAACAAGGGGAGAATGGAAAATAGGCCATCTCTAATTAAACTGATAAAGAAATATATGCAAATCACTACCATCACTGCCATGGTTCACATTTTTGTTTTAGAAGCACATAGAACCATAGAATCAAAGAATAGTTAGCACTGGAAAGGACCTTAAGATCATCTAGTTCCAACCCCACTGCAGTGGGCAGAGACGCCTCTCGCTAGATAATGCCACCCAAGACTCTATCCATCTATTAACCCCTTTCTTTCCCCCTAGTTACCATCAACTTAAAAGCCAGATTTACATTCTACTTGCCCAAAAGCAGTGCCTATTTTCAAGAGCACCTGACACGTCTGACAGAAAACTGATGGGACAAATAAGAGCAAACCCATCATTGTGGCACCAGTCACATCAGTACAAAATAAATTATTGTATTATCAGGATGAACAAAGAGGTCATTTACCTTTTTCCAGTTATTCAGATTAACAATTAAGAGTTTGAATGATAATTCGATATGAGTTGTGTAAAAAGCACTTAAGCTACCAATAACAGTACTGTCTAATTACAAATATGATCACGCTTTTGAGTGAAAATTAACCCTTAAAGCCTCTATAGTGAAGAAGGTTAAGCACTTTGATTATTTTGTACTTAAAGTCTGACTGGGAATCTCAGTTTCATAATGCCAGACCAATTTCTAATTGATTTTATATCACCATTGATTATTACAACAATGTAAGATTTCACCCAATTGAATTATAGAGGAGGGGAGGGAGGAAAATCTATCACAAAGGTACAGAAGCATCCATCAAAGATGCATTTAGAATAAATGGACAATGCACTTTTATTTTTTAAGGTTGTAATTGTATTCAAGGCAATGACATTTAGCAGCCATCAACTGGAGGTTATTGTAATACCCTGTGACCTTGGCTCTACTTCCAAATGGAAAGCAAAACCACAAATAAAACTGCAGGGAATAAAGAAATCAAATTTTGGTCTCAATTACATTGTTTTGAAAATGTTCAGTAGTAAGATAATGATCTTAATTACTCTCACAACTACCAATTTTAGAATTGGTGCTTAACCAAAAACCACAAGTTGAATAACCCCATAATCTGTAAATGGACAGAGTTGAAATATGTAAGTGAATCTATATATACTTACAAGAGCAGCCCATCTATTTTGGTAAGAGCATTTTATTTCTTGCCAAAATAGTTGTATTAGTGTACTGGTTGTCTGGTATAAGCCTAACAAATACACATACAACACATTATAGAATCATAGAATAGTTAGGGTTGGAAAGGACCTTAACATCACCTTAATTCCAACCCCCATGCCACGGGCAGGACACCTCACACTAAACCACGTCACCCATGACTCTGTCCAGCCTGGCCTTGAGCACTGCCATGGATGGAGCATTTACCACTTCTCTGGGCAACCCATTCCAGTGCCTCTCACCACCACCACAGTGAAAAATTTCTTCCTTATATCTAACCTGAACTTCCCCTGTTTAAGTTTGAACCCATCACCCCTTGTCCTATCGCTACAGTCCCTGATGAAGAGTCCCTCTCCAGCACCCTTGTAGGCCCCCTTATTTCATTACCATAGAAGTTTAAACTAGGGGCTGCAGTCACTTGGATGGGCATTTTCCTCCCTACTGAATCTTGGTATCACAGCAGTAAGCTTATGTTCACCAGTAATGTTTTTTTTTTTTATTATTCATGTACCTACTTCTTACAATACAAAATTAAAATTGAAAATAATTATTTTTCTTTTATTTCAGAAGGGACAGAAAAGTGTGGAAGTTGAAAGCCAGGACCCAAAGTATTGAAGGATTATTTAGTTACAACTTGACCCCGTTTGACTGAATTTAACTGTTAAGTAAAGGCACAGGAAAAGAGGAGACAGACAGAAGAGAAGCTCTTTCCCTGACAGCAGTTGTTACAGTAGCTCTCCTGATTATTGTAATGGGTTCACTTGTCAAATGCCTTTCATACCAAAAGCAAGGCTGTTAAGCGTGAAGTTCAGACTGTGGATTCCCACCCCCCACCATGAAAAAGCACTTTCCACACCAAACCCCACCAATGAGCATTAAAAACATTTTGATGCTTGAGGGAATCTTATTTCCAGGGGGATATCACAGCATATACCTGTCTTTTGTTGCTTTTGAACACTTTGTTCACAACTTCAAACAATGAGTCAGTATATAAGATTTCCTTTAGAATTTACTAAAAATGAAGGTTTAGTTTTATCTTTTGATCAGTAGCATTCATAAATAAGACTTATTTCTTGCTTCCCATTCCCTGAACACGAGTGTTCTACCAACTGAATTGAACTCTTTTGCTCACCTCTTCAGATCTTTAGTAGCAAAATTTCTTAAAAATGAAATCAAATGTCAGTGCTACTTTTTGTATCAGCCAGTAATCTGACCCTAAACCTACAGTGACTAAATGACTAATGAGATACATTTTTCTTTAAAATGGACAAACAAAAAATACCCCAAACCTCAAATGCTTCTTCTACTCCTTCAGAGGCAAAAAACTTTGAGCAGCAAAGAACAAAGCAAGCTTTTGGTTCCTTTTAAAGGAAAACCCCTCCCATGCCTTCTTAAGGGCATGACTATCACCAGTGTGGCTACTGCAGATTGAGTAGCAGAGCACAGTGCTGGAGCAAATGTGAGTTTCTGCTGTGCTGAGAGAGAGAGGACACCAGAGCTTCCCCAGCTGTGGAGGTCATGTTGTGCTGGGAAAACACGTCACCAGGAGCAGATGGACAGGTGGAGAAAATCTTCACTGAAAAGACATGGTCACCCCTAATAAGATGACTCTTTAGGCAAATACTACACCTTTACAGCAGTGGAAGGAGAAATGAAAACATGAAGATATATCAAGAGCAAGAGAGGAAGCCATGTTATTTTTGGTGCTTTCCAGTAGGAAGCACTCAATGAAGGCAATTATTGACTAGGTATGTGGTAAGCCAACAGGAAATGTATTAGGAAAACTAAATCACTCCAAAAATAGCAATGGGGATTCTGGCACATAATGTTTATTACAAACAACAACAACAAAATCTGGTTTTCCACTCCTCTTTATTCTTAAAGAGGAGTTTTGAAACCTCAGTGATGTTGCTAGGACTAGATTCGCACACATAAGGACGATTAGAAAACTCACTAAGGAAAGTTGAAATAGACTATTTTTTTCATTGCATTTCGGACTATTATTAGCTGTACTGCTTAGACTTCCAGATATGTGAAACCACATTTGTAGGAGATGGAAAGTTATTTGGTTTTGGTGTTAGGTTAGGTAAGTCGATTTTCTTCCTTTGGTGCAGGGCAAGTCATGTACCTATATGCTAGCTACCTCCTTTCAAGGATATGAAGGAATAATGTTTGTGCACCCCATAGATTGCCAAAAATAGTCTTTTTGTTTGCTGTGTATGAAGAGAAAAAACTTCTAGTTGCATTTCAGAACACAGTTGAGTACAGTGCTCTGTACCTCATCATTGCTTGAGCTTTATTGGAAATTGAAAGTTATAATTGTTCCAGATTGCATAACTTAATAAAAAACCAATTTATGAGGCATATCTGAAGTATTTCTGTTGGCTTTTAAACCCCCAAAACCCCTGCCACTCACTCAGACCCTTATAGAGCTGCAATTGTCTTTGCTGGCACATTATGCATAGATTTTAAGAGTGATTTTTCCATTACAGGTACTGCGGGCCACCAGCCTGTTGCAGAATTAAAAAGAAGTAGAAATAAGCATTTCAAAGGGCAAATAAGAAGAGGAAGACAATAGAAATAGGGTGTGTGGTATAAATCCCCCCAAAAAAGTGAAACTAGCTTTACAATTATTTTTGTACAGCTTTTTTTTTTCTTAAGTCAAGTCAACAAAGAATAAGCTAGCACATTCAAAGAAACCTCAATTCCTTTTGCTACTGTTCTATAATAGATGTACTCAAAAATCATTAATATCTTTCTGAAAGATGGAGAGTTGGAAATATAGCAACACAGATATTGGTTATGTCCTCTATTAGAAAGACAAGTGACTGCTTCAGGTTATCTTATTATACATACTGAAAAAAATAAAGAGCTGCAAAAAGGATTAATGCTGGAAAATAGCTCACAAAAGTAGAAAAAAAAAATCAATAGCAAAAGGAATCTGGGGAATAGATTAAAAAAAATCACAAGGGCTGGAACAGTTACTTGTAAATGACAGATGAAAAGCATAAATCAATAGTAAGCTTTGAAGAAGATACCATAGGAATAGATAAATATATACTCCAGAAGATGAATGTTTGTGTATGGCAGACAAAACCAATGGAACCAGTCATCATGAAATCAAACCAACATCACATCCCATAACACTTTGTAATGACCTTGATAGGAATAAGAACCTGGCTGCAGAGAAGTTACGTCTCACTTAAGTAGAATTTTGTGCAGCTTTGAAAGTAGCTGATTTTCTACATGAAGTATAGCTTATTACCTACAAACTGCCCATAACTTAGAAGCATACCTCATTTTAAAACAAAGCAAGACAGTAATAAATGCTATAATCTCCATATTTGTTAACTATATTTTTTACCAATCAGTGCAAGTGCATCATTGAAAACATGTTGAGACGTAACTAGCCAGAAAGCTACTGAATCCCTTTCTGATTTAGAAATGATGATTCAGTATTGTTCTTTTTAAAGAAAGATTTATAACTCCTTCAAATGCTGAAGGGAGTTTCTACTACAAAGCATGAATATGTGTGTTAGAGAACTTAAAATAAGGACCAGTCAATTTGCTTTGCTTAGATCAGACTAAGCTAGTACCTCCCATTCCATAGCTCAGAAGAAAGATCCCTAAGGACAAGCGATCATTGTTTTATAAGTTGTTCTATCAGTTTGCTTCTGTTCTTAATTACATTTGCGTTTTATAGGACATACAGCTAGCACAGAAGAAAAGATTCCATGTATTGCTAAAAAAGTTATAAATAGATCTAAGTTCCAGGGAATAGATTAATCCAATAGGATTTAATGAGATAGAACAAAACAAATAAAACCACTTTCTTAAACTCATCTTTTACATGTTCTTATGAATTCGTGTTGAAAAGCACACATAAGCAACAGCTTTTCTGAAAGTTCCCTTCTGCTGCACATCAAAGGACCTTAAATGTAAGCAAAAATCACTTAAATTACTTTGATTTATGTGTTGTGATGTTTTGACCCTTACCTTCATGTTAACAAACAAAGGTAGCATGCTCATCTGCTCTTGAACTAGCCCACTGTCAGGATAGGTATGACAGGACTACCAGACAGGCTACCTGAACAAAGATGTCCCAAACTAGATTTTGTCCCTGCATCACCTACATTCTGTCCAAATGAACTAGACAGCCACAGATATAAACAACTAACCAGGATTCCCAAGGTGCTGATGATGCATCTAGAAACTTTAAGTCTGGAACAAACTGCTCTCCAGCAGTCCTTGACTGGCATAGTATCCTCCATGGTCTACTATAATGTGCTGTAATTTGACCAGTTTAAGTTACACTAGACAGGAAGCCTCCAAAAGGAAAAATGAGAACACATGCACCATGGAAAATGCCATGGGATCACACACCTGTATCTTTTCAAAATTTCCAGTTTGAAGGACACATCCACCTTATATGAATGACAGCTGTATCTTCCTCTTCCTGAATTTTCTCTTTCTTTGTTGACCTTCATTTTCTTTTATCTATCTGTTTAATCCTTGAAGGAAGCAGAACCAGAAGGTCACATTTTCCTCTGGGGAAAGGGCAGAACATAACTGTTTGTGAAACATTAAGAGAATCAACAAATGTCCATCGTCTGCTCCTCTTTGTCGCTCACATCCCCAGCCCTACCCAGCAGCCACTTAGGTTTGAACAACATGATACCTCATAAACAACTCAGTGTTTTGAGAGGCTTGAGTTTATTCCATTCACTTTTTACCAAGAAAGGGTTCTGGACCAGCAAAGAGAAGAAACACAGTATCTTTAGGCTATAACCTTCCTTCTTCTTTTGTGATGCATAGTCACAAAAGATTAAAGCCAGAGAAATCTTCATGGGAACCTTATGAAAATAGCAGCAGATTTCCAGACAGAGCAGGAAAAATACAAATACTGTTTCCCCAGGTCTTTAATTCAGTATTTAAGCTGCTCTCACAGCTTCTTTTAATCTTAAAACAATGGCCTATACCTACACTAATATCACTATGCATAGCTAGTAGCCAGCTACACTGTATAAGCCTACAATATTGCCTCCCCTTCTGTCAAAAACAACTCTGTGCTGCCTCAGGCAATTTTTCTAACCTTCCCTTTCACATCACAGTGTTTGAGAAAGGATTTTATTCTCCTTTTCCCAACAACTTCTCAGCTGTACCCTTGATATATTTTAATTAGGGTTTCTCTCTAACCAAAGGATGGACACCCCTTTCTTCCAATTAGTTAATGGTTTCCTACTTTCTGATGTTGCTGTTGTTGTTTCCATCTCACTCTCCGTCCTCCTTGACCTCAGAGCAGCTGGAACTCTGAAATTAGATTAGTCAGGCTGATGTGACACTCTCAGCTGCACAAAAGCTGCTACAGTAGTTTTTCTATTTATATCCAAAACCATGCCTGAGTTCCCATTTTGCTGTATAAATCAAAGCAATGGTAGGTGGATGTGGATGGACACTGTGTGAATGGAAGTATGAAAATAATACAAAGCAGAAGTAGGAGTCAGGAACACCTGGTTTTGTAGCACAAATACATAGAAGACACATAAGACTTCCCAAAGTCTGTGTTCAAGACGCTGTTCATTCAACATTGCCTGAGGAACAGCCTAACAAAAGGAGAGCTACTAGTGACAGAATGGTAATAGATTCCAGTAGTTAGGAATGGTTTATTACTAAAAATGCTGTACTGGGATAATGACTGGTAAGGAGCTAATCTTTCAATTTCAGGTGTGCTATCAAGGCTTAAGTAATACAGTAATACTAAAATGCTAGTGTGGAGAAACAGGATTTTACAAAGACAGACAAACCATTGCCTCTTGTGAAGCAATATTAGCTCAGATTGACCAAAGTATGCTCTTTATCTCTCACCACTTGTATTTTACAAATATTGTAAAGGGATATGGGCTTTAGCAGCAAATACTCACACAGAGTTCTTTTCTGCATGTCTTTAGCTCAGATTTGAAAACGTAGCTTGAAGGCCATGCAAGGAAAGCATCTCCTGAAAGCTACATCTGCGAAACAAAGTAAAAGCATTGGTTGAAAATGCAACTGAATGAGGTGGTACAAATTCATTACAGTTCACCAAGTATCCATCTCTTACTACAGTGGGTATGGCAGTGTCCATACTGCTTATGAACTTTAATATTATTGAAAGAAAAAATAAAATCAATCCAGCATGTCATGGGTTCTGCAGTAGCAGTCATTTTTCTCCTCAGTAACTGGTGCAGCACTGTGTTTTTGACTTTCGGCCTGGGAACAGTGCTGATAACACCGTGTTTCTAGTTATGGCTGGCCAAGGACTTTCTGAGCCTCATGCTCTGCCAGGGAGGAGGGGGAGCCGGGAGGAAGCAGAGACAGGACACC
>JANRGW010019971.1:0-46877 GCA_024733675.1 Psilopsiagon aymara | reverse complement strand
AGGCGCTGCCGTAGGGCGCCGCTGCCCCGGGCCTGGCGGGGGCCGGCGTGCGGAGCTCGGGCGCTGTGGGAGCCGGCAGACAAAGTGTGTGCCCGGCGGCGGCTGGCGGGCGGGCGGCACCTTCCCCTGCTCCCTCGGCAGAAACACTTTTTGGTTGATTTTTATTTTTAACGCTAGCTTCTAAATAAATCCTGGCCGAGCTCTCTCCTTCCTGCGTTAATACGACCAAATAAGCCCCCCCGCAGGATTGTTTACTCAGGTAACTGCATCCCATTAAGCAGCACCCGCACTAATAAGGGAGATAAACCGCAGAAGATGATGCCCCTGTAATTTAACTTTACAAAGGGTCAGAGGACAGAGTTGCACTTTCAGTCCCCCATGGCAGCTCTTATCTCCTACTCTGCTTCCCCAAGGAAGTTACACACTTGATGGCTGAGTGCCTTATCTGACAAGCTCAGCCAGCAGAACCTCAAGAAACGTTTTACCAAGTATAAAAATTTTACTTGGTTCTGCAGGTAAAGTGTTTGGTTTCTAATGCAGGCTGCGTTTCCCTGGCTTGCTTACAGCAGATCTCTCCAAGAAGCCAGCCAGTCAGCTGCTCCAGGCCCTGATCCTGCCTCCAAAGCTACCAACCCTTAAGGAGAACTGGCTTTTCTGTGGAATAAAAGGCTTAATAAAAAGTGAAACACAATTTAAGTGTCGCTCTCTGGACATGGTTTTACACAGCCAGTTCATAGTGCTGAAATTCACAGACTCCTCAGGAGGAGGAATTTAGACAAAGGGTGTAGAAGCCACAGGTGCGGTACACCAGCAAGGCAAACTTTCCAAACACACGTATAAGTCAATAGTCAAAACTTCCCAGAGACCTCACACTGATTAAATGTAGAAGTGTAATTCACAAGCTCTTCTATTTCGCATGTCCAACTGTATGTGCTCACATGGAACTTCAAGCATAGATGGCTTTGAGCACGAAAATAAGCCCTATTTGAGGCTCTGAATTTATGTTCCTCAGACCTCAGAGCATTAATTAGGTCTTAAACTAGTGCTTAGCTACATTTTTTCAAAGGCAAATCTTTCAAGGAAAAAATTATCCTATCCAGAAGTGATTCTTTTGGTTATAAACAACGTCAGAAACACCCATTCTCTACAAAAAGTTTTGCTGTGGCACACACATGACACTGAGCTCAGCATAGTTAATGAATAGGTCAGCTGGATTGACTTGACTCAACCACAACACTGTAGACTTCGAATGCACTAGTACACATGTGAGTAAAGGCAGTAGAGTAAGTTCTGTAAGTCACTAAGAGCAACTTGGTGCTCTTGGAGAACTGGCTGACTAGCTGCACCAAGAGGGTGGTGGTGAACAGCTCCTTTTCCAGTTGGGGACCTGTTGCTAGTTGGATAAGTATTGAAAAACTGTTCAGCATCTTCATAAATAACCCAGATGATGGGATCAGACGTACCTGATGGAGTTTGCTGATGAGTTGGGAAGGGGGCTCTTTGGAAGGGAGAGACACCCTGCCGGATAACCTGCGTAGGCTGGAAGAATGGGCTAACAAGAACCTCACAAAGTTCAACAAGGGCAAGTGTAAGGTCTTGCACCTGGGTGAAAACAAATCCAGAGCGCAGCACAGGCTTCGATCTACATGGCTGGGAAGCAGTTCTGTGGAAAGGGACCAGGAGGTCCTGGTGGACAACAAGTTCAATGTAAGTGAACAGTGTGCTGCTGTGGCAAGTAAAGCCAACAGAATGCTGGGTTACATCAACAAGGGCATCACCAGCACAGATAAAGATGTCACTGTCCCATTCAGTGCTTATCAGGCCACATCTGGAATACTGTGTTCAGTTTTGGTCCCCACTGTACAAAAAAGATATGGAAAGGATGGAGAGGGTCCAGAGACGGGCTACAAAAATGATCCAAGGACTGGGTAGCCTGCCATACAAGGAGAGGTTGAGAGAACTGGGTTTGATCAACCTTGAGAAAAGAGAGCTCAAGGGGAGATCTCATCACCATGTTCCATATTTAAAGGCTGGCTGCAAAGAAGATGGAGACTCCCTTTTTAAAAGGAGTCACGTGGACAAGACAAGGGGTAACAGGCGCTAGTTAT
The DNA here is from genome assembly GCA_024733675.1 of Psilopsiagon aymara. NCBI lineage: Eukaryota > Metazoa > Chordata > Aves > Psittaciformes > Psittacidae > Psilopsiagon > Psilopsiagon aymara. The sequence goes on along the minus strand of JANRGW010019971.1, from coordinate 44,769 downwards.
TCCTGGGAAGATTCCAGTTGGACAGAAGAGGAAAAAGTTTCACAATGAGAATGATCAGCCTTGGAATATCTCCGTAGGGAAGCAGCGGATTCCCCAATTTTGGATAATTCAACTGGACAGGGTTCTGGGGCATCTAGTTTAGGTCATACTTGCCTAGAAAGGTTGCACTACATGATCCTTGAGGTCCCTTCCAACCTGGTATTCTATTCTGTGAATCGTTGATTATTTAAGAGATGAAAGGAACGCTTAAAGGATAATGCAAGCTCCTAGACATACAGGTTTGTTTTTTTTTAACTGATATTGGTTAATTGGTCCTGCCAAATTAATGTTGGGGAACCCTAAGCATTAATTTAAAAGCATATTGAAAACAAAAAGGATGAGATTTGGTAAGTTTTTATTTTAACTGAATACTCCCTGCTTCTTTGCATAGCTCTTTTTTTTTCTATAAAATTTATAGATGCAGTCTGGTGTTTATATAGATTTGATGTAGCCCATATGGAGAAGGACTGAACCGTATACAAAAGTTTAGTTTCACCCTGAATCAGAAGAAAACATAAACATTTTGCAATGTTTCTTGAATAGAATTCCAAAGATTTAGACTGTAAATATGAAAATGACCATTTCAAAACATATCTTTTTCATCTTTTCAAAACATGTTAATGCAGTTTAAAATATTACATCTAAATAGTCAGTATCAGTTGTGTTCTGACAGGAACAGGTCTTTCCAAAGTAGACATTTTGGCAGTATTTCCTTAAAATGTTGAATGATGTTTATGAATTTGTCTAAACTTTTCCAATACCTTGTATTTCCACATCTCCATCCCTACAGCTAACAAGACTTTATGCCAGCTCCAACTGAACTTTGTCCTGGATTTTGTGAGTTCTACATCTGTAACTTGAAATCAGATCTTTAGTATAGGTGGGAGGTGATCCATTAACAGCTTTCTGAGTTAGCATCCCGGGTTCAGCTGGAGTGCGCCATCATCACATGCCCACACATTGGCATCAATGACCTGGAATGAGGCAGCACCACCAATAGTATATGAACTTCTCTGAAATAATTGCCTAGTATACACTTGTGTCTAGTATACATCTTTGATGGCTCTGTGACCCAATGGATAGCCCACTGGACTTCCAGTGTGTGTTGATGGGAGTCATTCAAAGGTTGAGGTTTCAAGTCCCAGCAGCACGGCACGGCCACCCTATCGTTTTACCTGCTGGATCATGCCTGGCTTGCGTTCCCAGCGTGGCAGGTGGGAATTCTACCAGTGAGCCACTACTGCCCACAATACGGCAGGACCCATCAGCAAACAAGGCATTTCGTGATCCTGCAGGTAAAACCTCGTGGCATACCGACGGGATTCAAACCCATGACCGCGGTACGAATCCCCACCGCACCCGCTCAGACTCCCCCATGGTACTGATCGCACCCCAGAGCCACCTGATGGTGGGGGGTTACCAGCTGGGTCTAAACACCAACAGTAATGAGCAAGACTTTAATGGGATTGCTAAACCAGAGGAGAAACAAGTTATGGATGTCAGCATGAATCCAATGCGATGATGGGAGAGCATGTAGCACTGCCAGCCATTTTCCTATACCTGTCATAAACTTCATTACTTCCACTGATTGCAACATATTGCAGACTATAGCAGCTCTGCATGAAGGAAGCAAGTGTGTAGCAACTACCAAGTCCTAAGAAAAGATGAAGGTTTTTATCAAGATGGTGAAAAAAAGGGCATTTTTAGGAGTTCAGAAGCTCAGTGAGGAAGCAATTGTGAACCCAGGTTGTTGTACTATTTTGACAGGGAAGATCTGACTGATTTCAGCACTAGGTACATCTCCCAGTCAGCCACTCTCACCTTACCTGGATGCCTTTTCAGCCAGCAGGTCTTTAAGGTCTGAACACTTGTAGCTGAGTAGGTGTCATAGGTATGTCAGCAGTGTGTGAGACATATCTGTTATCTGCATGCTGTCATTAGCCAAGACAGATCTACCTGATGCTCTCACCCTGCTCCCGTTTGAATTGAAGAGAAGGCTGGCTACCCTGGATCCTGAGAGGACCAGATACATAAAGATAAAAGTAAATGAAGCGCTGAACCATTCATATCTGTCACAGCAGGACTGTATGTTAGGATACTTCACAATCTGTTCTGTCGGGGGGATCTGTTACTATAAAGGTAAAAAAATTGCCTCCCTTGTAGCCATGAATGGGCCAGTTCTTCAGTTAATGTTCCTGTGGATGTTACAGGTTGGGCAAAAATGGGGTGTGAGAAGTGCGTGGCAGCTGCTGACAGGCTGCAGTTCTGGTTTGGAGGCTCTGTAGGCCACTGCGTGTTTCAGCAAGTGTGGTGAATGCCATTTCCTGAAGGCAGATTAACAATTTATTTTTGTAATGGGGATCTAGTTAGAAGGGACAGGGATCCATTTAAAGAGTTTCAGCAAATATTTTTCAAAGCTCCAAAATCTTAGATGTGTATGTTGAGTCTAAAATCTGTCAGGGATGGTATGAGTGGATCTGATCACATCTGAGATAGAATTTTATTTTTTTAAAAAATCCCTGTGTTTTCCATAGAACTGACCTGCAAAGTATGCTGATGTACTGATCACAGTGATCAAAGCTTGGTACAACACTTCATTTATCTGTACATCACTATGAAGAGCTTCTCTGGTGCCCTCACACATTCCTGCAAGCTTCACCCATTGCAGTTGCTTTGTGGACCTAGTTCTCTTGACTGATGTAACACTAAAGGGAAACTCGTAAGTCCTGAAAGCTGGAGAAGAGTAGAAACCTGGCAGTGGCTTATGCTGAGCAGGAGCGATTCACCTTGGGTGTGTTCAATAATTTCAGATGAGAAGGGCTAGTTGTTAACTAGCCTCATGGGAAAAGACTCCCATTATCATATTTGTCTGAATCAAAAAGTGTCTAACCAGTAGGATAGTATGATGAGGAAGTCTCTGTTCATGCAGAATGGCTAGAACTGGATCTGGTTTTCTATGCTTGTATTTGTCCTTAAATCAGGTATTCTGGGGCATTTCTTGTTATTGTGGAAACCACTTCTAAGCAGAAACTTTCACGACCGCAGATTCTAAACCTAACTCACCTCTACATGAAAGTAAGAGAAATGTCTCATGCAAATGACATTTCAGAATTTGGAAGGTCAGATTATTTCTAGAAAATGGTCATGGCAATCTATAGCATAAAAGACCATTTAAAATAATAATAATATACCCCCCCCCCCCCATTTCTGTATGTGTGTTATCACATACATGGCATTAATTACATCCAAGATTTCCCAGGCTCAAGCCATGAGTATCATCACACTGCTCTTCGATGAACAAGTCAAAATAGACCTAGATTTTTAACAAATTGCTCCCTAACAGTTATTTTTCCTACTGACAAACAATGTTACTCATACTTTCACCAAAAATGAAATCTGTAGGAACAAAGGGAAGAAATTTGTTTTCTACTTAAAACTCATTGTTAATAAACACTTAGCTTCATACTGCAAATTTTTAGTCATAGAAAATTAATGACCTCTAGCAATAAAGTTTATTTCTGAAAATAAGCTGAAGCAACTTCTTTTTAGTAAAACTTAAAAATAACCCAACTGTTCAAATAACCTCTTCAAAAGTTTGCTGTAATTTTTTTCTTTCAACAGAGCTGAAAAATTCTATGTTATAACAACTTCATTATTTGCTAGAGAGAAGTATTTGCTAATTTGAACTGCTTTCCTGATATCCATACCCTTACTGACTGATACTCTATCAAGGGATCTAGAAAGTCAGAGCAAGACAAAATTAACTCTTGTTTGCAAGTAGGAAAGTAATCTTTAATAAAAAAGCAAGATAAAATGATTGAAGATATTTAACAGGACTTATTTTACAATCCTTTCTCAGAGCCAAATACACTGATTTTGAATTTCCCAAATAGGGACTAAGCAGATTGACTCTATCCTATAGGTTATTATAAGTACGCATATAATAATATTCAGATATTGAGGTAAAATAAATGCTTAGCTCTGTTTTCTGAGCAAGCAAAATCATACTGTGAAACCAATAGATAAAAGAAAAAAAAACCCAAACAAAACCCTGTATTAGAAATTCTTACTGGTTAATTATATTTGCCAAAATGAGATGCCAAAAGATTCTGTAGCTGGCTCTCTAGGGTGAGTGTGCAGGTGAGAAAGGACACGGTAGGGGGAGAGCTGCAGACAAGAGTCACAGAAGTCTGCTACTAAAGTTACATGCTATGTATGGCCCTTAAAGAGGTTAACCATGCAATGAAGACTATGCACTTAGTGAAATATATGTACATAATTCTCATGATCTATAGCTCGACAGAGACTAATGCTTCCAAGACTGCTGTAACAAATCAGGACAAAGGAGTACACTCACTAAAGATAGATAAAGAAGCTGTGTTGGCATGGGTGAGGAGCAGGGACTTAGGTTTAAAGCAGGGAAAAGAAAGGAAGTTGTCATCTTTTGAACACAGAAAGCTAACAGAGTGCTGTTCTAAGCAGCAAAGTCTCGTGGGGAATTTGCTGCCAGTCCTGCAAGCTGGCTTTATTTTCAGCTCTGGGTCAGCACTCAGAGGATGGGATCTTGCTGCATAGAACAAACACTCCTGATGGCTTAAATATCCTAGAGGAGAAAAGTTAAGAACTAAAAGGAAATACAGCTGTTATACTAAACCCAGAGTTGTCTTTATACATTTAATTCCAATCTCATAATTAGAAGCTCAAGTGCCTGCATTTCAGATAAATTCAGAATTAATTTTGATTTTTATTCTTAAAATTGCCTAATGTTGAAGAGAATTCCAAAGAAACTGATAAATTTGGGCTACACAGTCTCTTTGGAAATAGCAAGAATAAATAAAGGTGTGTGGGCATACAGTTATTATGGGACCCGTAGAAATAATTGGAGTTGTCTTCTGGGACTGTTGGGGTTTCTGCAGGAGCTGGTGCTGTCGTGTTCTGAGGTTTGGGAAGGAATTCTCACTGGAAACAAATATTATGCTCTTTATATTTTTATTTTATTTTATTCCCCCAGGACAATCTCATGGGTCTATAAAAAAGATTAAACATAAGTCAAGGAAGAAATTTAGTATCTTGTTTCACCTGAATGGGCAAATAGAGATGTCTCATTCAGGCTTATACAACATCTGGTTCTTGCTTGCTGAGAACTAGTTAGTACTTGAATGCCTAGCTCAGGAATAAAGTAACTATAAACCACCTTAACCTGTCTTTGTATAAGGTGTCAAGAAACGAGCTGGACAATTACTGATGTTACTGATGGTGGGGGTGGTTATAAACATGGAATATTTGTAAAGACAGTTTCACTGACACAAGAAGACAGCACAAGGGAGTTCCTGAGATAGTACAGGACTGAGGCTTCTTGGTTTTGTTTATTTCACTAAAAGGACCCCAGAAGTGAAGAGGCATTGCAACACAAATTAATGCAAAAAAGATTCAAAAATGGTTTCTAAAAGACTGTATAGAACCTAATTTGAAGCACCTAATTTTCTGTATGGACTATGCATAAGAGTATAAAGTACAGTCTGGTTTCAAGTAGGTTAATGATTCTTGAATTCTTTAAAAGAAATAAAGAAATTTAGAAGAAGTATAGAGATACAATTTATTCTTGTGACCACAATAACAAAAGAGGTTGTTCTAGCTTTGTCTAACTAGAAAGGAAAGCAAAGAGATGAGTGAACAGGTATGATGTAATGTGTGACCAGAAAGCAAAGCAATGAAAAAGAGAGAAAATCTACTATTAATTCTTACTAAGGATTATATTCTGAGGTAAAATCCCACTTTATACATTTCTTAGTGCATAAAGCAGAATATTTGCTTCCTAGTAATAGATAACTAAACAGAGACCCTTGAAGCAAATGTACGTTAGTGTGCATGTTTTTACTGGGAGAAGGGAAGCAATAATAGTATATTGAACTGAAGTAAGGAGGTGACTAGCTCAGCTGATTGGTGGTCTTTGTGTAGGAAAAGAAAGCATAAAATCATAAAACTTGGTATTTTTTCCTATTATTTTTCTTGTAAATGTATGTTTAAAATTTGTAAGTCACAAAGGAAGGAATAAATGGTTCACAGAGTGTTAGAGAGAGAAGGCTAGTTGAGAAAATGATTTTGAGCTGGACAGTATAGTTAGTCTGAAAATACCATGAGACAGATCAGCTTTGAAGAGAAAAGAAATTTTCCTTGACTTTAGAAATGCATGCATATGCATACAGCATGTATATGAACATTAAATATATGGCTTCTAATGTATATTTAATGGCACTGTAAGATGCATATGCATGTTAAAATATTGAAATGCTGACTATTGGTGTCAAAGGCCATGTTGCAAATAATTATTGTATTATAATGGTGTCCCTAAAATATTTCCACTATTCAAATATTAGACAAAAATGTTCTATTTCTGATACTTTACAGTGTAGAAATTGTCAATATATTATTAGTAGATTGATGTAGTTTCTTCATAATTAACATGTTACATTACAAATACTGAATTTTCATTTGAAAAATCTAGTCAAAGCATTTCTTCTTGGAATTGCATATTTTGAATAAGTAAGACAAAATGGAATTGGAATTTTCTTTTTTTTTATTTTTCCCCCCCAAGTCAAAAAAAAACATTGTTTATCTTTTCAAATCAGTGGCTTTCTCACAGTATCTGTAATTAAGATTTCTACATTCTCCCAGAAGGGTAGAGCCCCGCAAGGTCAGTATTTCAGTACATTATGAGATTGTGTCTGAACAAGTACCATGGTGGATCAGAGGAATCACTAGACTATGTATTATTGAAACGCATCTATGAAGGCTGATCTTGCTTGAAAATGACAGCATTATACTTTTAAACTACAAAACTATTTTGTTTTGACTGAAAATTCAAACCAAACATCTGGCTATGTCCAAATTAAACTTTTTCATAATATTTTCTCCATTAAATATTTTGTGATTTCATTTTCTTGTCATGAATCAGAGCTAAAGAAATTTAAAAGTTACAGAATATCAACTGGATTAAAAAAAATATCTTTTTTTTATCATTTAAAGAAAAAAATCCTATTCAAATTTTAGGAAGGAATCAAAGACAAAACATGCACTGTAAAAATACAAACTCTCATTAATGATTCAGAAAATTCCTATCTTTTAGGGCAAGAAGGGATTGCTACATAACAAATGCAATGCAAAGGTACAATGACCTTTAATTCTCTCCTCAGGATCAAATATAAATTGATCTTATGTTAATATTTCACACCACTGCAAAGGAGAGAAATGTGTTATTTTTCTGTATTAAGATACTGGAATGTCATACAATAAGGCAGTTTGTGGCAAAGAGGTTGATCTAAGGAACCTGCATCTGATCATGGGAATACTTATATGCAAGAACGGCAACATTATACACACTCCTTGTAAGCTCAATCAGAACAACATTAGCTCTTGCTGTTGTGCGGTTACATCTAACTGACACAAGTAAACCAGGAGAGAGAATTTCGGGACTCCCCAACTGCTGCCTCTCTTAACATCACTCTTAATTTTCCTCTTGAATTGTCCTTTTTCTCCTCCTTGTTTGTAGTGTTCCCTTTAGGCCCAGATGTTATTTTTAATTCACTCTGGAAAAGCACAACCCAAATACTGAGCAAGATGGCTATGCAGTACTCGACAGTGATTAAAGATCAGAGTATTGTCTAGGGACGCAGTATTTAAAAGGATGCGCTTCAGCCAAGGAAGCTGGATAGACTGGGGCTGAATGGAGATGTTTGGGAAACAAGACCTATGTGGGATTATAGAGTTAAGCAAGTGCCATCCAGAGGAAAATGCCACAACAGAAACTGTCTGCAAACAATTAAAGGCATGTCATAAAGTAGGCCATTTTTTGATTAATCAAAGACCGAGGAATTCATTTATCATGTAGTAGGGAACATTTAGGTTACACTTTAGAAAGGCTGTGTAATATCTGAACAAATATGAGCTCATATACAAAACAGAGTGTGCCATCACTAGTTTAAAGTGAAAAAACTGTTTTAGAACTCTAATTTCTTGGGATGAATTAGAAATAATTAAACCCTGTGCTTTAGAAGAGAAAGTATCAGGTGACCCCTAGAGGTTATCTCAAGCCCAAGCAATCCTGTAGCTGCAATAACCCGTGGCTTTTGTTAAAAGGCAATAAAAATATGAGACTGATTTACACCTTTGTGTTGTATACAATTATACTGTATTTTACCTACCCTCTAGGTACTTTAGACATTTACCACTACTTTATGCAAACCATTCATTTTCATAAATGTTTTGCTTCAAATACTGTTGCATTAAGGACCTTAGGGCAACCTTATAATGTAAGTAGAAAATGGTGACTTATGGGCATGAGTGAATGAGAAGCAGAATGAAACACCAGATTATGAAAGAATACATTTGGTTTTGTAAATAAGAACTTTTGAAGAACTGTAAAAAGTAAATACAGAGTTCTGTAACAGTGAATTGTGCATGACAGTTACTCCTAAGTCCTCAGTCTTGTAATTGTGGTGAGACAGTCACCCTCAGCGTGCTGCAAAGCCCAGTCCCTGCCAAGTGGCATTGGATGTTGCATAATTTTATCCATTAAAAAAAAATTTCTAAGAAATTATTCCCCCCCCTTCCCATTTCGTATACTTTTCTTTGGAGATCTGAATTTCTTTCTCATTTCTAATGAGGTTCTGTGGAATCAGGGGAGGCACTTTTTCTCTTCTTAAATGCTGTGTGTTCTTCCCAAATACATATTAGTCAGTAAAAATTTTAGCAATCACATTCTTGTCAAGGTGATATCTTGTAGATGCTTCAACTCATTAAATAACATTCATAATTACCTACCCAAATTGTTTCTTGAATTCAGTATAGTATTAAGTACAAAAGTCAGAAGGGTTGTTAATTAGCTGTTACTGAAATCTGAAGATCTGATAGTTCTGATGAATACAGTTCCATGATGCACACAGCAATAGGAATGTAGAAAGAGCCTCAAAGACAAAAATCTGTCAGGTAATAAAGATGTGACATAATTCTCTATCTATTCATTTGTCATGGGTCAAATTGACATACTGGAGGGTGAAGTTTTTAGAAAATAGATGTGACTGCCTGGAAGGAGAAACAGGCAATACAGCCAGGTCAATTCAGTTTTTTGCTATCAAAATTCTGACAGATTATAAAGTATCCTCTCCACAATTAGAAAGAAACTAGAGAGGAGTTTAGCTGTCTGTATGACTTAGCTTGACTCACCTGTTTTATGCCAGTTTTTAATGGTACCAGTGTCTATATTAACGACACAAGAACATATCAAACTGCAAAGTCCATGTATAAGCACAGAAAAATATAACTTTACTAATCTATCTTTCTAGACAGTTTAGTCTGACAGATTTTTGGTCCAATTGCCAGTAAATCTACCCACACCTTTGAGGTCCAATACAGCCTCAATTACAGTAGCCAAAGAGGTTTGCGTTCCTTTTGTACAAGTTGTTCTCAGCTGTTCTGTTGCTTACATGTTGTTTCAGGCAGAATGGGGCAAAATACCAGCAAGTTGATGCTTGAGGCTGTTTCTGGATGGATACTGCTTTTGTTGTACACAGCAGAACCTGTGCATGCTAGAAAGAAACTCTGCCCTTTTGGTATTTTTTCCTTTTTTTTTTTCTTCAGTGTTGCATGATTTTGATAGTTATTTTTTCATTAGAAAATGGAAAGATTCACTGGTTACAATTTTCATTGTCACCTGCAAACCTATAATAGCAATGGCAGGTGGTGATAATGAAGTAAGAGCTTTCATGGTGTCAGAAAAGGTAGCTGTGGGATAATCAACATTTTGAAGTTGTTTTTCAATCTGCAGCATGAAATCAAGTTGCTTCTGGTTACCATTGATGCAGGCAGTTTTGTTGTTGATAAATATAATGTGTGTAACCTTTTGAAGCATTTAAATAATGGATATCTCAACTGACTTTACTGAAATAAAGCACCATCTCTTATCAAATAAATGACATCTTATAGAGGCCAAATCAGAAAAGTCAATTATAACCTGAAATCAATTGTAACAGCGCATTTACTTCTGCTAAAATAACCTAACAAAAGACATTCTTACATAAACACACTGAGCTCAAATAGAAAATCTCAATGACATTTGTATTACCTTCAAATTTGGAACAATTTTTTTTACTTTTTCTCTTGCCACATGCATATCACTACCAGGTCTCAGCACATAAAGAATAATGGAATTATGGAACGGTATGAAATTACTCTTTACCAGTCTGGGGTGTAGTATTATGATTAAAGCAAGTGGGCCATGCTACTGGAGCAACTTACCACAACTAAAACTATTCAAAAGCAAAATAGTCTGAGCCTAGAGAAGAATAGAGCCTCCCTGTGTAAAAACAGAGGGCAAAATATGCTAATTTTAATCTGGTTTTGGTAGACAATTAAGGTGAAGAAAATTTGTTCCTGCAAAACTCCATATTTTCTTTTTGGCTTTTCTATAGTAGTTACCACTCTCTTGGGATTTACGTAGAAATTAATTCAGCTTTACTATTTTTGTACATTATTTTATAAAACCAGCATTATCTGTAATTAATTTTTGCTATCTGCTGTTCCATAATTAACCATGGATAAATCAACATCTCTAAATATTCTCTGCTCTATGTTAGAAGCAGCTGATTTAGTGATTAGTGGAATGAAATATCATATATATTACTAGGTGAAAACGTATGTTAACTTCTGATGCTGCTATGTTCAGATATAAGAGCTGGTTGAGAGGATTACAGTCCTCACGTAAAACTAATTTTGCTGATATTTTAGCCAGATAAGATAAAATCAAGTCTATTTCCTTCCCTCTTTTAGCAGAATGGAAGCCCAGTAATCTTTCAAACTTGATAAACTGATTTGCTGCTCCATATTTTTCATATTACAGGACAATAATTAAGTTCCTTTCACCTTTCTCCGTATTTTTTGTTACCTGCATTATAGTCCTATTTAGTGTCAGATTTCACATATATCTCTAGCTAGGCCTATTAGCCAAACATGCAAACTCCCCCCGCCCCCCAAACCTGTAACCAAAGGAAGGAGCCTGGTGGATTTCAGTACCACTACAAGTATATTTACAGTTTCATTCGTATGTAATGTATTGACAAATAAGAAATAAAGAAAAGGATGAAAGCATCAGGCTTTCTGTCTTAATGAAAAATGTGTGGTCAGCAAGGGAGACTTTAAATTAGGTCTTAAGCAATGACAGCAGCAGCAGGAAAGGCTAGTAACATTGTCTGACTCTACGATCTGACCAAAGAGCTGCTAAGAGCAAGAAATCCAGTCTGGGGCCAAGGTGGTCTTCATGAAGCAGAAGACAGCTTTTCCAGGAAGAAAATAATTCAGTTAGAGAGAGAAACAGGATGATTCATTTTCGTGGAAATACTCTGGTTTATCAGGTTTGGATAAACAAAGTAAATCACAAGAAACATTTACTGTATTTATTCTCCAGGCAAAACTGCTGAGAAAAATTGCTTCAGATCAGTTAACTAATTCCTGTTAGGGTTCTTCAATGAAGGCCTGTTTTGAGATAAGAAAGGAAGAAAGTCTTCCACAGATAATGAACTTCCAGTAAAAGGTATCGCTGAAAAAGAAGTTCCTGATCCTGATGGAAAGGCTGCATCAGTAAGATAGCTTAAATACTACTGTGAGACACTTTGTGTGTGTTAAATGACAAGGACCTCCCTCACACATCCACATGAATGTTGACTGAGCATCCTTTTCTTACAGTCCAGTACTGTTCAGCACTTCTGCCTGTCTGTGCTGAAAATGTCACTTGGCTTGTAAGTATCTGAAGATGGTTGGTCTCAGAAATGGTGACGCAATCTGAGGCGACACTCACATATTTCTTAGGGCTATGGAGCATTGATTTAACGGCAAAAAGCCCAAACAAAAGCACGAGTATCGAAGTAGTTAGAAAACAGTTAATGCCACCTTCATATACAACAGACTTAAAATATACTGCCTCAGTTTTTATGGGACCTTTCTTCTGAAAATCAGGGAAAAGAGTGCCAAGAATTTCCCAGCTGGCAGCCTATAACTGCTGCAGCATGAGTAAGGAGATTTCACAGTTCAGAGCAAAAATTTTATTTTTCTATATTATATTATTCTCCCTTGGGTCCCCTTCTTTAAGCAGCAGCCTTCTCCTGTACTCAGAAAAACCCAAGAAACTGAGACATGTATCCCATGTTTTCTGAGTAATATTTACCTTCCTGATAGGCCTCTAAAGTTTTCTGAAAAGCCACATGCATTCAGAGCTGACCATACAGAAAAATGTTGAAGTGCTTTATATTGTTAAAGATCAGTGCAGGTTACAGTCTGCTGGAATTGTAGTTAAAGAGCCTTTAAATTTATCACTTCGATTGTGTAGTTGTCAGATCTTAATAATTGCAGTCCTCTTTATTGTGATGGATCTCCTGCAAGGAAAACCCATAACACTGCAGAAAATGCTTCTGGTTGTTTAAAAAATGGTGCTCTTCCTTGTGAATAAATAACAAATTAGAACAAACCACAGGCCATATTATATAAACATTATACCTAATTACTTCCAGTCTATAAGGGAAAAAATACTTTCTAAAAGGTTCCCAGAAAACAGATAAATTTTGCAGACTGACTCTTATTTTGGATAATTTGCTTTACTTTATTCAATAAATTATCAAAATTGTGTAATTCTCATAGTTTCTTCATTTGATACATCACCAACTTTTTGATCATTATCTTTTTTTTTCTGTACTACCACTTCTTTTTCTGCCTTTTTTTCACATTTATTTTCTGCATCTTGCATTCTATGATCGCATTTAAAGCTTCTTTAAAAAGGCTACTTCAATAAAAAAATCACAATTATCTGGAATAAACTCATTTAATATAAGAATTAAGCACTTGATTATAATTACAAGTCAGAATTTATGGAAGTTCCTAGTGAGATATGAGGCTTTGGGTGATATGGTTTAGTGGGAGGTGTCCCTGCCCATGGCGGGGGGGTTGGAACTAGATGATCTTAAGGTCCTTTCCAACCCTAACTATTCTATGATTCTATGATTCTAAGTTTAGTAAAAATGTACTAATATTTTACTGGTTCTACTAATTTACTAGAATTTTAGTTATTAAATTTATCTAGAAGCATTTCAGTAAAGGACTATGGACACTCACGGGTAGTTATTCTATCATGTTATTCAGAGAGTTTGAGATTCAATTTCAATGTTGTTAAAATACAAAAATACAGCTAAAAAGAGCAGACCATCTAAAGAGAAAAGGTTGGAGTCAAATGAACAGCAATGAGACCCTCCTTTACAATTTCTTTTTCCTGGGAATAAACACTGATTCTGTTGTGCTTGCAGAACAGAAGCTTAAGGTGGTGAAAAAGTACCAGCAATAAAGGGCAAACTGAATACATGTGAAATATTGTTGTGAACTCTGTATTAGTCTGAAATCAGCTTTTATTACACCTTCCAAACTATTAGATGGTTCAGCCTCTTGGGAGATTTTCATTAGTTGTAAGAAAAAATGCTGTCAGCCAGATTCTCTTTTCCAACCAGGGATTCCTCTCAAGAAACAACGTGTAGCTCCTGGCTTTGAAATCTGCCCCATTATTTCAGTCTAATGCTTCCTCTCAAAGAGTCTGATAATATCCACTTTATGATAAAATTAATTTAACTGCCAAATTTCTAGATCCAGGATTCAGTCATTTACTGTCCTCAATTTCACAGTAGGTACTCTAAAAACATGATAGTCAAGTAAGCCCAAACAGCAGACATTTGTGGTCCATAAATGAGTGTCCCAAATGAAGACTATACTTCCAAATCGAGAGACTTAAGAGACAAATTTTGCAAACGGGAATTGCTCCTGCTTATACGTTTCGTATAAAAATATTTTAACAGGAAATCTTATTTTCTTTCTAAGGAACATTAGCATAACAATATGTCCTCATAGATGAGGGCTTGCTCATCATTACAAGCCTAATTTCTGTCTTTAGTTAGTGTCAATGGCTTTAAGTTTCTATCTAACATCAACATTTTAACATTTTTTATGAGCAGTGTCCACATCTGTGGCCATTTGAAGCACAATCTCTTTTTGCATTTCTGTCTTTGACATCATCATTTCTGACTATCCTGCATTAAATCAATTTGTAGAAGTTAGAGCTGAAAAAAAAAATAATATTTAATAATGTCCCATTAAATCTCTGCAAATACAAGGCTATTCCCTATATTCCAGGGTTTTTTTCCAGTCTAGATTAAAATTTCCCAAATAAGGAAGTTTTGACTACTTCCACAACAGTCTTATACACTGTATCTCAGTGATACTTTACCTCACTGATAATGAACTCTCATGTTTTGTGGCTTGTTTTTTTTTTTTTTTCTTTTCCTTTCTTTTATTAATCTTGTGCCTTTGCTGCAATTAATTCTTTTGTTAATAAAATTCTCCTTCTTTGGTATTTCAATCATTTGGAGACTATTATTTAACTGCTCATGTATGAAAAATTACACAAATATTCTTAAAATCTGTGCCCTTATTTGACCCAGATCTATTTAACACTTTGTAATTTTTTACTTAGTCTCTCAAGCCCAAGGTTTACTTTCACCACTGTAGTTTTTGTTATTTCCCTGACAATGTTGCTCTCATAATAAAGCTTGATATTATTTTTGCATCCCATTTCTATAGAGATGGTTCAAAGCAAGACAGGTGCCATCCTAGAGTCTGACAGAATTTTTGGACTAGTTTAAATAAAGCATTTATATAGCTGAGTGAAACTACTGTTTTATCAGATTGCTCAATATGTAAGGAACAAAGGCCAAAACCTAACACCTGGCCACTGAGAATTACTTCTGAAGATATTGCAAAAGAACTATAGCAGAAAATAAACTAAAAAGTTAATATAACCAGATGCTTCCAATACAACTAGGTATGTTGGATCTGAAGCAGGAAGAAAGAAAGTTGACAATAATCCTTAATGAGCATGCTATACACACTAGGATCATATCAATTCCTGATATTAATGTCTGCAGTAGGAAAAGCAGACATTTAATTAAAATCACATTGCATGCTATTTGTTGAGGGTTCTCTGAACAAAGTCTGAACCCTTTCATGATTGCTCTCCCTGAAGTCACTTATTCATTTATGTGTTCCCTTCTCTGTCCTAAACCCATTTCCTCTTCTCTGTTATTCTTCCACTTTCCCACAGGCATTTTGCTTGTGAATGGAGAGATTCTCTTTGCCCAGGTTAAACTTTGGTTTCACAAAGGGCAAAGCAGAAAATTTATGCCATTGTGAAATGGGGTGGTTTTAGTGTTCTGAAAAAGAAGACAAGGAAGAGAATTGGCACAAATTAGCTAGCTTGGATACTGATAATAACAGTAATAATTAAGGCACAGAGGCACCCATCTGTCAGCCTGACCCAGTCTCCAGGAAGGTGTGTTGCCTACCAGGAGCTCAGTCAGGGATGTTGCAAAGAGGCTGCCTGGTCTACTCAGTCCCACTCACTATTACCCACTTCTAGTCATCCGTGTGGGTGCTACTGATATAGAAAGCAGTGGCCCGGAGAACATTAAGAAAGACTACAGAGTCCCAGGAGAGGTGGGTAGGGGCTCTGGAGCTTAGATGGTCTTTTCATCAATTCTCTAGGATAAAGGGAAAAGCCTTAAAAAGGCTAGGAGGATTAGCCAGGTTAATAAATGGTTAAAACAGTGGTGCCATAGTCAGGGGTTTGGGTGTTTAGAACAAGGGCCTCGATTTGGGAGGCCAGGTCTACTGGAGGCTGGTGGAGCTGGTCTGACAGAAGAGTGGATTTCGAAGGAGGCTTGCCAGACTGGTCAAGGAGGCTTTAAACTAGATGTGTTGGGGGAGGGGGGGGCATCGTTCTATCCCAACATACACAGTCAGTTACCAGTACCTACAATAAATTCTCGGAGCAATGCAGAGATATTTCAGCTGCTCCAGCCAATGAGCTGGCTTCATTTGGAGCTCGGCTCAGATGTATCTATACAGACACTCATAGTATGGGGAATGAACAAGAGGAATTAGAGATGTGTGCATGTCTACATTGATGTAGGTATCACAGAAACATGGTGGGATGGCTCCTATGACTGGTGTGTTGGAATGAATGGTTACAGGCTCTTTAGAAAAGACAGGCTCAGCAGACGGGGATAGGGGGTTACTATTTACGTTAGGGATAGGCTTGAGAGTATGGAACTCTGTCTGGGGACAGCTGAGCAGTTGACAGAGAGTTTGTAGGTCAGGGTTAAAGGGAGAACAATGATGAGGGACATTACTGTGGGGATCTGTTACAGACCGCCTGATCAAGAGGTCTCTGGATGAAGCACACTATAAACAGATAGGAACAGCCTCATGCTCACAGGCCCTTGTTCTCATGGGGGACTTCAAGCACCCTGATATCTGTTGGAGGGATGGTACAGCCCGGCACAAGCAATCCAGGAGGTTTCTCAATTGTGTGGAAGACAAATCCCTTCTGCAAGTAATAAAGGAGCCGACAAGGAGAGGTGCCATGCTTGATGCTCACTTGGCGCATGCTCATGCTCACCAACAGGGAAGGGCTGGTTGGAAATGTGATGCTCCAGGGCAGCCTTGATTGCAGTGATCATGAGATGATTGAATTCGAGATCCTCAGGACAGTGAGAAGAGGGTGCAGCAAGCTCACTGCCCTGGATTTCAAGAGAGCAGACTTTGGCCTCTTCAGGAACCTGCTCAATAAGGTTCCAAGGGAAATAGCCCTACAGAGCAGGGGGGGGCAAGTCTATTGTTTGGTATTCAAGGATCACTTACTACAAGTTCAGGAGTGTTTCATCCCAGCTAGAAGGAAGTGCAGCAGGAGAGCCAGGAGACCTCCATGGATGGATAAAGAGCTCCTGAGGAAACTTAGAGGGAAAAAAGAGGCTTATAAAGGTGAAAGCAAGGATGGGCAGCCTGGGAAGAATACAGGGATGTTGTCCAGGAAGCTAAGGACCACCTTAGGAAAGCTAAGGCCCACTTAGAATTAAATTTGGCTAGGGATGTTAAAGATAACACAAAAAGATTCTATAGGTACGCTGCAACTAAAAGACATACTAGGGACAATATGGGCCCTCTCTGGAAGTTATCAGGAGAACTGGCTACCCTGGATTTGGAGAAGGTTGAGGTTTCTAATAACTTCTTTGCCTAAGTCTTCACTGGCAAATGCTTGGAGTACACCACCCAAGTCCTGGAAGGCAGACGCAGGGACTGTGAGAACGAAGACCCTGGACCCACTGCTTGCGAGGATCTGATTCAAGACCATGTTAAGAACCTGAACATATACAAGTCCATGGGACCTGATGAAATCCATCCACGGGTCCTGAAGGAACTGGCAAATGAAGTTGCTATGCCACATATTTGAAAAATCATGGCAGTCAGGTGAAGTTCCTGATAACTGGAAAAGGGGAAACATAACCCCCATTTTCAAGAAGGGGAAAATAGATGACCCAGGGAACCACAGACCAGTCAGCCTCATCTCTGTGCCTGGCAAAATCCTGGAATGGATTCTCCTGGAAGGCATGCTAAAGCACGCAAAAACCAGAGAGGTGGTTGTTGCCAGCCAGCATGGCTTAACTAAGGGGAAATCCTTCCTGGCCATTTTGGTGGCCTTCTATGATGGGGCTACAGAACTGATGGACAGGGGCAAAGCAGTCAATGTCATCTACCTGGACTTGTGCAAAGCATTCAGCACTGTAACACATGACATCCTTGTCTCTAAATTGAAGCGACATCAATTTGATAGGTGAAACACTCAGTTGGTAAAGAACTGGCTGGATGGCCACACGCAAAGGGTTGTGGTCAATGGCTCAATGTCCAGCTGGAGACCAGTAATGAGTGGTGTCTTTCAGGGATCAGTGTTGGGACTGGTCTTGTTCAACATCTTTGTTAGTGACATGGACAGTGGGATTGAGTGCGCCCTCAGCAAGTTTGCCAATGACACCAAGCTGTGTGGTGTGTTTGATATGCTGGAGGGAAGGAATGCCATCCAGAGGGACATTGACACGCTTGTGAGGTGGGCTGATGCCAACCTGATGAAGTTTAACCATGCCAAGTGCAAGGTCCTACACCTGGGTCAGAGCAATCCCAGGCACAGCTCCGGGTTGGGCAGTGAAGTGATTCAGAGCAGCCCTGCAGAGAAGGACTTGGGGGTGATGGTCGATTAGAAAATGAACATGAGCCAGTTTCCGTATGCTCTTGCAGCCCAGAAAGCCAACCATATCCTGCACTGCATCAAAAGGAGTGTGACCAGCCAGTTGAAAAAGGTTATCCTGCCCCTCTACTCTGCTTGCACGGGACCTCCCTTGGAGTACTGTGTGCAGTTCTGGTGTCCTCAACATAAAAGTGACATGGAACTGTTGGAACAAGTCCAGAGGAGGGCCACAAGGATGATCATGGGACTGGAGCACCTCCTGTAAGAAGATAGGATGAGAAAGTTGGGGCTGTTCAGCCTGGAGAAGAGAAGGCTGCGTGGAGACCTCATTAGCAGCCTTCCAGTATGTGAAGGGAGCCTATAACGATGCTGGGGAGGAACTCTTCATTAGGGTCTACAGTGACAGGACAAGGTTCAAATTTAAGGGTTCAAGCAAGGGTTAGGAAAGGTTCAAACTTAAACAGCGGAAATTTAGATTAGATATAAGGAAGAAGTTCTTTACTGTGAGGCTGGAGATGCACTGGAATGGTTTGTCCAAGGAAACTGTGAATGCTCCATCTCTGGTGGTGCTCAATGCCAGGTTGGAGAGAGCCTTGGGTGACATGGTTTAGTGTGAGGTGTCCCAGCCCATGGCAGGGGGGTTGGAACTAGATGATGTTAAGGTCCTTTCCAACCCAAACTATTCTATGACTCTATTATTCTATAATAATGAAGCCTAATAGACTAGTATGAAAGTGACAGTTATTTTTGACACATAGTGGACATTTGAGGAAAATCAAATGAGGAAGGAAGTGCAGACCTAGAAATATGCTACTTTTTGGTAAGTAATTAGCACCCTAAGCTTATTTCCTGCTAGAACAGGGAGGAATCATGTGCTACTTATGGCAGAGGCTACTGTTTGATAACACCAAATGGAGCAGCCACTTTTGACAAGTCTCATAACTTTCTGGGAAGTTTTTATACTTTTATACTTCTTTGCCAGAAACTTTGCATAATCTAAGTAAGTCACCTCACTCCCCATGCTCACTACAGAAGGGAAGGAATAGTATTCACCTGTCTGTCATATTGAGGAAAAACACTTGGGATTTTTCCCAAATTGAAGCTGAGACAGAAAGACAAAGTGCTGGAAGTAGTAACCTGAAAAGCTGCAGGCTAGACTTGTGAGGAATTGTCAGAGAAAGCATCCTGGTTTTTTTGTAGGACAAATCTTGACTGAAAACTTATTTTCTTTCATGAGAGACGTATTAAGGTGTAGGAGAAATAAAAGCAGTACAGAATATTTTCCTTGAGCGTTTGTTGAAGTCATTGGAAAGAGTAAAGAAAATTCTTTGTCCTTGGAGCAGAACTGCTTCCAATACTGCATTTGGAGTACTGTACATGTTTCCTCTGTAATGGGATCAGACAGACAGCTACACAAGGCACCCATGAATGCAGACTCTTCTGGTAATCCAAAACTAACTGAAGAAAGCTGAGCAGGATCAATATCCTCCAGAAGACACTTGCAGATTTCTGACCAGAGAGCAGAGCTGTTTAGCTGCAGAAGACATTGCTGAGAAGAAATGTGTGCTTACCCAAGCACACAAACTGGTCATCTTAAGCTTTTAAATTTGATTACAGCTCTTTTTCCTAGTGCATGAATAGCATTACTTGCAGTGCTTTTTAAATGCTTAGGAAAATTCAGATGTAATTGTGAAACTGTACACTGGATCAAAAAAGGCTTTTTTTTTTTTAATGAAAAAAGTAATCTCTTTAAATGTGAAAAGGTTATTTTATGGTAAAAGTAGTATACAATTGAATATAAATGTATACAACTGAATATAAATGGTGCAGTGACACATAAAACTTCGGGTTCTAATTTATATTCCCAGTTGTATCTGAGGTCTGAAGTATTTGAAAACATATATTTCTGGTCCTGTTTTCTACCAGGCCTCTCAACCAACATAATTGAGAAGGAGGGAGATGGACAGTGTACACTCTTACGAGTTGTTGGTAAAGCTGCATGTAAGCTCCAAGCAGTTACACTTGCCCATCAACCCTCGGAGGCTGAGGATGCCATGCTTGTTCAGTTCTGGGAAGAGAAGAGTAAGTGAGGGTGCAATTGCTATCTTTAGCAACCTAATGGCAGTGTATAGAGCAGGTGTTGCCTGGCTCTTCATGGAGGTGCACAGTGACAGGATGAGGGGTTAACAGACACAGGTCACAACACTGGAAATACTAGATAACAGAAAAAAATGTTCACGATGAAAGCAGAGAAATACTGGAATGGTTACTCAGAGAAGCTGTTGAATCTCCAGCCTTGGAGATATTTATACTTGACTGAATGAGGCCCTGAGCAAGCTGATCCAACTTGGCTCTGCTTTGAGCAGGCATTTGGCTCAGATGGCTTCCACAGGTCCCTTCCAACTTAAAATTACTTGTGATCCTATGAATGAGGCAGGGCCTCTTGGGAGTCTAAGGAAGTAAGACCTGCAAGATATTTTAGTGTTAATTATATGTTAAAAATAAACTAGCTTCAGTGCTCTCAGTTGTTATTTAGAAAAATGTCTCTATTTGAATGATGAACTTATCTGAGCCAAGTTCTGCTCTCAGTTACCCAGGTACCTTCCCACTGACTGCCTCAGACACTGGAACTTGTTTAGGCAGATATAAACTAGTTTGGTAAATGTGGAGTGCCACTGGGCCAATTCATTCTCAAATATTTATAGAGTCTCTGAGTAAGTAAATGATTTTGGGTCAGCCTCTGATACATATACTTAGAAGGATTTCAGTAATGTTACCATTTCAAGAGAAACTCGGCTCACCATAACCAAGAAAGGCAGAAGGTAACTTTGAAAGGCTTTTCAAAATAGAAAAAATTATAGTTCAAAAAAGTAATGTTCTTTTTTACTTCATGGAAGAGTCTTATTTGACCATTAGCAATTATATTATTTCAAATTGCTGTTCCTCTTAATATTTGCAATTAGATGTATTATATAATATGTTTATTGTAATGTCATTTCTACATGAACGCATGAAGGTATGCCTGTCTGTAAGTTATACAAACTCTCAAGCAAACTGTAATATGCACTAACAAGTACCCTAGTTAAATGGCAAGATATTTGCCACATTGAATTATTATTGCACGATAATTACCAGAAATTAATGTACCCCATTCTTTCATTATAAATCACTCTAAGAATGGTTACAGCATATTTATAACCAGCACACTTCATCTTGTGAAAATTCTGCTGCATGTATTACTTGACCTGAGGCATTAAGGCAAATGTGCCTCAAGGACTCCTGCCCAAACTGCAGGCAGGACTTTTGGATCTAGTATATCCGGATCTGTTACAGAACAAAACCTCCTTATGTTCAACAAAACCAATCACAAAAATCTAAGGGATTTGCCCTTGCAGGTGACCTTTAGCCAAGTCCTGGATGCATCAGAATAAATTATCAAAGGCAAAATGCTCCTATCTTAATAGATAACTCACTTTATTTTTCTCTAATGTCAGTAGTGTATAGATTTCATATCAAATTCATTGTGATAATTCTAACAGCAATTCAAAATACTTTCTTGGCAGTAAAAAAATTTGAGAAAGTTACCTTGACTCTTCCAGTCTCTATCCACAGGGAGGCAAAGTAATATGATACTTTCAGCAGAAGCCACTCTTAAATGAGGTTCATGTGTGTTCTCTGTCCTCTGCCAATTAGCACTACTCTACCTTTTCCCCAGTAAGGCTCAGATGATTTGCTGGACTTTATGTCTTTTGAGTGAGAGTAAAAAGCAGAAGTAATTCCTAAGTCCAAATGCCCGTACCAAAAGTGAGCTGCTGTTCAAGATAAGATCTGCAACCTTCAGATTTTACTTCTCTTTGTCTTCATTTGCTGGAGTTAAATACTGAGATAAACTGCTGTTTGTAACTCTTAAAAATCTTAAAATTAAGAACTTCTTTTAAGTAATCTCTGCAAATATGCACTTGCATTGTTTTGCTTCTATTTATTTTCCACACAGCTTTTAGTTGGTTCTTTTTGTTGTGTTTTTTTGGTTTTTTTTTTTGATTTTTTTTTTTTGGGGGGGGGGGGTGGGTGGGTTGTGGTGGTTGTTTTTGGTGTGTGGAGATGGGAGGATACTAGATGTAGCTTGGTGCCAGTAGGCCATTTATAGTGTGGTCAAGAGATTTAATGCTTTGTGGTATCCTCCAGGAGTCTACATTAATTATTGGTTTAATTCATTTTTTACTTACCCAACGTAGAAGTCATCCTCAAAAAAAAAAAAAAAATAAAAGCCAAAGAAAAGCCCCCACAAACAAACATACAAACAACTCCAAACCCAACCAACCAAAAAAAGCCCCACCTGTGAAGACAGTTATCAAGTATACAGATAAGACTGACCTGAGGGTGATGTGTGCTCCCACAAGTCTCGAGATGCTGAAGGCTATGCCCCTTGTTTGTAATTACAGCAGTGGCATGGCAATGCCATTTTTAGTTTGTGTTCTCTGTTAGTGACCCATATTTGACCAAATCTTTGCTATTTTTAAGAACAAATTGCTGCTGCTTCGTTGACAGGCCTGTCTGAAGTGCATGATTTTATGTCTGTTGTGAGACAGTTCCTTTCTAACCTGCAGCACCTGTATTCACATAATTGCTGAGAGTTTAAGCCTTAACCCAGAACACCCTGCAAGGTACTACTTCGATACAACCTCTCTTCCCAGGTGAATTTCCAATCTAATCTGTGACTCTGAATTGGTTTTGGTGAATTTAACCATCTGGCCGTAACCAGTAAGTAATAAGCTGGAAGAGATTTGAAACTTGCTCATGATTCTGCATGTTTTCTTACAACATAGTATGTTTTGTGCAAGGTACCTTCCCACTCTTCAGGTTTGGTCTGACTTTATCTGGGTGGTGCCTTTTTTTTTTTTTATCTGCCATGTGTGTTTGGTCCAGCTGGGATCAGTAACTTGGAACTTTTTAGTTAATGGCAGATGTTTCAAAGGAATGAGAAGCCCTCCAAAAGGCAGAGAGGAAATACTTCTAGGCAGCAGAATCAACTCTAATGGTTGGTACTGTGAAGGAAAACTGTTGTATATGTGGCAGGAAAGTTTGTATGTGTTTGACAAAACCATTACTGGTTCAATCTAGGGACCTGTTTGAATGTATTGAAGGCTCTGAAATAACTTCTAGACAAAAATTATTTGTAGATACAATTATCTTAAGAGGAGCTTTCATCTTGCTGCGTTAAAGCTATGCTGTCAAGTCTTGGGTGACACAGTGAGAGACAACAGGGAATTTCCCCTTAGGGTTGGTAGCTTTTGCATCTAGATTGTCCTATTATAGGGTGCAAAAGGTAGGACCAAGTTGAAGATTATATTTATAAACACGTGTAAATAGAATCATAATACAAATAATTTAGGTAGCAGCTATGTATATTTACTTACAGCAGTCTTTAAGCAGATCTGAGTTCCTTAACATAATTCAAGTAAAAAGAGAAACTTGTAACGCAGAGTATGAACCAAAACACCTATGTGCTGGGAAGAGGTGAGAGCAATCTGAGAATAAGCTATAGAAGGCGGATTTAGTTGTGCTCAGGTTTACTGTTAGCTGACTACACCTTTACCTAGTCAGTCTTTCACGAATGTTTGAATTGCTGCTGTAGGTTGAGTGAATGAGGCTGCACTTTACCAAGGTCACTTTGTCAGGTTGATGAAGCAATACAAGCTCACAGGAAAACAAACCCTGTCTTTCTCCTCACCCCTAGACTGCTTCATATCCTCAGGTAGTAGAAGTTGTTGTCTGGAAAGCTGGAGTCAAGCAAGTGGGTGGATGTTGGAGTCACTTGGATGCAAGGTCTTGCTAGTGGGAAAGGCTGGTTTAACAGTAATAAGAGGCGCTGAAAATAAGCTGTAACTGCAGGCATTTACTGAATGCTCTAGGAGCAAACCTATTTACCACAGGAATAAAATACCTCTTTTTTTGTGACAAGTGGTTGAAATTGCTTTGAACTAACTGTACACTGACTAGTATACTGTCACAAGTTTATGCATAAGCCAGTAGGAAACTTGACTTAGAAAATCCATGACAACAGGTAAATTCTAAAAATCTCTACAAAATGCTGGAGATAACTTGCACAAGTTCTTTGCAGTAAACAAAGTCTGAGCTAACAAAGTATCAAATTCTTGTCAAACTGTCCTGATAAAATGGTTTTATCAAATCATTTTATAATAAAATTTCCAGACTAGGGCTTGTCATCTTGTTTGCTTTGCAACTGCACCATTAAACTTCTTGCATGTCTTTGAAAGAGTAGCTCAATATAAACTTCTCAGTTCTCTAGTGATGAAAATATGACTATACTTCTTCTGTTACCCACTTTGTCTCCTAAAGATTGCAGCTTCTTGGGTAGTCATTATTTCCGTAATTCGCTGGACTTATCGTTCCACCTGCTCCTTTTATGAAATGATGTAAAATAACTTAAAATTGTGTAATGAAATCACATCATTCACCCATTTGTTTTTATAAAGACTCTTAAAAAATCTGTTGGCTTTCTTCCCATATGTTTTTTTTCCCCCCCATCTTTGTATATCACAATTTAAAGAAAAAAATTAAGTATATTTGTATTTGCCACAGTGGTGTCTTGTTGCCAGGAGTTGACTGTGCTTAGTCAAGCTCTTTAGAAAAACTGAAATGCGTCATTCTGTCTACTTTCTCCAAGTGCTACAGCTAGCAGACCTTAGGAGTATGTGAATAGCTTGTACAAAGTGTGAACAAGTTGGTCTGTTCACAGAACTCAAATGTTGGGGTGTAGGAAAAGCAGTTAGACTCCTGGTGTTTGCTTTTTCCACCTCCATAGCGCAATTATTTTTGTCTCTTGAGGATCTTAGAGGAGAGGTGTTAAGGTGTTGGTTACGGGCTGCTCTGCTTGGTGTACAGGTACCGCCAAACATTCATATGTATGATTTTGGTACTTGAGATGGTATATTCAGAAAAGTTCACTTCAATTGATAATGTTTATAACCTGAATGCATGGTGGTGAATGGGTCTGGCAGGGATAGAGTTGAAGGCTTTAACTTTCTCTTCCTAGACCACCAGATACTTTTTCAATGTGCTAACAAAGATGGGTGGGTTAGCAGGTGCATCATGCAGGAAGGCTTATGAGGTTCATTGGCAACTGGGGATATGAAACAGTGGGGGGGAGTGGGAGAGTTTAGGGTCTGAAAGGGAGTGGTGGTGGTGTTTCTGGTGAATAAGACTGCCCAATATATGCTGAAGCTGCTTTTTCTTTTTCTGTTCTATGACTAAGAAAAACTCTTTTAATATGTTTAACTTGTATGCCATTGGTGATTAATACTGTGGAATTCCTTCTCCTTGCTTCTGAACATTAGTGGTTTGTGGTTTAATTGCTTTGTCATCTCTGGACTGCAATTCTTACTCTTTTATTGTGGTTTTGTGCAATTATGTTGCCTATGCTCATTCTGTACACAGTTAGCTAGCTGAGTGTCTGGAGAAGGGTTGTGCCCTACACTGCCAACTACTCACCTTGATGGGATGGACCACAGATGGTGCAATTTTCCCTTTGAAAGTACCTCAGTTCCAGCTAGGCTGTCAGAGTGAGTTAACCAGATTAATTTGGTCAGTGCAGCTGAGTAGGTTGTGATGGTACTACAGTTAGTGGAAGGCACTAAAAAGGATAGAACTACCAAATCCGTAACTGTTTAGGATCTGCCCATCATCTCCCTCAAGAAAGGAAATTTTAGAACATGTCAAACATCTCACCAGAGTTGTTTGGTGGGGTTTATTTTTTGCTTGTTTGGTTTTTGCCTCTTTTTTTTTATTTTTTTTTTTTATTTTTTATTTTTTTATTTGATTGGAATCAAATGAAAAATTTTCACTCTTTAGTCCCACCTGAGTAAAAGCAGTTTTTGCAAAGAATTGTGTAGGTGCAGGAGCTTTACTTGTAGGCCGTAAGAGAATTTAGGTCATGGTAGGGTTGTAAGTTCAGCTGCTCTATCAAGGTGAAATGTGAAGAGAAATAGGCAATGTCAAGAAAGATCCACTGCTTGCCTGGTTTCTAGAGTAAGTCTAGTACAGTTATGTTTAGATTGCAAGAAATACTGTCTTGAAAATGGTCTGTAAAATGAAGTGTGTGTTTTCAAATAGATGATGACAATAAAGATGTACAGTTTCTCTTCTACCTCAGCTGTACATTAACTGTTCTTTCAGTTAGCCTCAGACTGCCCTATTGGGACTAAATCAGTTATACCTTTCTGTTGCTAAAAGAGAACAAAAAAAAGATAGTAGGTAAACTCTATAGCAGGATGCCACAGCTTTGTCTGCAAAACACAAGCAGTGTTAACTCCTAAAGTGTGTGTATGTTTGTTCCCTTATTGCATGTGTGTGCATATGTTCTCTCTATGGCCTAGTGATTCTGCATTTCTCTGTTCAAGGCACTGTGCAAATTGAGTGAGTCTTGAGTGGCACAGGGCCAATTAGCAAGTCTGTGATATGCATAAATTTTTTTCCAGTTTGGGATGTGTCAAATGACTTTTTTTGATTCAAGAGTCTTATAGGGAAAATAATATTTAGATTAAATTTGGCTTTCAAATGGTTCCTCAGGCCCAGATCTAGAGAGGAGAAGCCTTAAAAAGTTTTCTGGTTACTGCTGAGAACCATGAGAACCTCAGTTTAGTCTTGAGTCTTGTTTTGGTTTTTTTTGTGAGGGCGTTCTGGTCCAGTGATTGTTTGGGTGGGCAGAGTTATCTAGGCTAGGATTTGATTTAATATAGGTAGCCGCTGTTGGGCTAGAGTTTATCTTGAGTTGTTTGGATTGTGGAGATGACCTAAAAAGACAGAAGTTGCCAACATGAGGGGAATAAAGATGGCACACGTGACCCACTGGTTTGTGTGATTTGCACCTCCGTGCTGCATGGCAAGAAATGCATGAATATAGAAACTGTGTCACCAGACAAGGTTAGTGATGCTAACAAAAAGTGGCAGTTCCACATCTCCAGTGCCAAGTGCATTACTAAATCAGTCCCTTGTACTGTACACTTCATTTCTCTTGGAAAGGGATTTATTAGCTGGCACAATAAACTCTAGAACTGTTGTCATGGCTTGGCCATAGGAATGCAGTAAGGTGTTCTTGGGAGAAGGAAAGAGTTTTGTAGGAGACAAAATCCACCCTGTGCTCCATCTATTGTGAGCTCTATGACAGATCCTAGGAACTACCTTAGTTTAGAGCTAAGAAGGGAAAAGGTGAGACTTTTTTTTGAAATCAACATCTCACGCAGCAGTACTACTTAATGCATGTCACTCAGAACACATGTTCTTGCAAGAAGTTCCTTTAGGCTGTGGGTAATCCTCTATCCCCAGGAATTTTTCTTGACATTATAAATTGCCATGAGCTCAAAAGTCCACCCAGGCGACTCTTCCTGTAATCACCAGATTTTGAAGTAAATTTGGGCCAATTAACATGAGAACCCAGATGTCTCAGTGCAGACCCCCAACATTCTGCTAATATTTTTGAGGTACAGATGACAGTTAAAATTTACTGGCTCCAGCTTTGGAAAAAGAACATTAATGTGATGTGTGGGAGCGTAGTGGAAAGCTTTCTTGTGCAGGAACTCTGAAGTCCTAACAAGTTGTTCTTCCAGATGGTGAGCATCTACTGAAAGTACACAGTGTTTTTTGTGGGTTGTTTTTTTTCCCCTCACTGTTCAAGGCAGCTTACTGTGATCCTTTCATATAAAGGAAGAAAGCAGGGTTTGTGTTAAAGGTCATGGCTTGAGTTCTTCTCTGCTTCTGCCATGGACCCCTTTATGTGGAACAAATCATGAGTTCATTTTTGTGGTATCTTGTACTTCACGGAGGACTTTTTTGAGCATGTTCACTTAGCTGTTTCTGAAGAGTACAGCCTGTTTCTTTAGATGGTGCTGGTGCACTGCTGTTTTGGTAAGTAATCTCAAATGATTGTGGAAAGTGGCAGGAGTAGACTGGTTACAAACACATTGCACAGCTTCACTGGTCATATTGAGATATATGTAGTCTCATAGTTTCTGTAGTTTCACTCTTTCTCTAGAGTTACTGAAAGTTATTCAAGTTATGGACATGTCTCGATGCCTCAGTGCTTTAACTATTGTGAAACTATGACTAATGTTTTCAGAGTGTTCTGAGAGCTCCAGACTGATGAGTAGACATAGTTATCATTATAATGGTACAGTTGATCTGGAAGTGATAGAGTTGGTAAGCCATAAAGGAGCTGGAAAGTTTGGGGTTTTGAGGGGTTTTTTGGTTTGTCTTTTCTTTTTTTGGGGGGGTTCTTTTTTTTTTGTTTGTTTTTTGTGGGGTTTTTTTACCCCTCTTTAGGCTAGATTTGAAAATATACTTATCTTTAAAAAGACATTGAAGTCCTTGCACACTACTTGCAGAAGAGATGTAACAGCTGATGAATTTGTACCCTAGGCAACCATATCCTGTAGGCTGGTAGGTATAGCTTGGTGGCTAATAGCACATCAGCTTCTGCTGCAACACTATTCTAACTGGGTTAGCAGGGCTACCGTTCTGTTTATCAATACTGATAGGCAGTTACCTGAAAGATACAACCTGGTGTTCTGCTTATGGCAGCATTTTAAGTACAAGGATGCAAATTTCTTCAGTTGCTTTGGGTTAACAATGTCAGTGCCAGATGATCTCCAGCATTTTTAGCTATTCCCATCTTTTTAGTTGTCTTCATACATCCAACTTTGAGGGTGTCTCTCTTTGTTCAGTAAGTAAGTGAGGACACAAAGTTGAGTAACCCAGAACTTGCATTCAGCCATCTGTTCAAGTGGATCCCTGGCTCACTGAGTTGCTCTTTGATTATGCAGGTTTGTTTTGTACTTGGCGGATAGTCATTTCCCCCCCTGCCACCCCTTACCAGGGAGATTTTTGTACCAGGCATTCTCATGTGTTCCCATATTGCTACAGAACTCAGAGGGAGCTGTATGCCAACAAATAAAAGGCATTTGAGGCAACACATGTAGTAGCTGTAAGAGGTACAGAAGCACAGGGAAAAGTGAACAAGATTTCCCCACAGGTAGATGGAAAATGATGGGAATAGGGAGGAGGATTATATTCCTGACTATAATCCTCAGCTGGACTCCTTAATGCCAAGATTGGAGTAGTGCCTCTTAAGCAGGAAATCACTTCAAGTCTCGTTATATTCAACTGCTTCTGGCTACAGAGAAGAGCAGGGGTAACCTGCTAGCTTTGAACCAGAGATCCTAGCCAGCTAGAAGCAATTAAGGCACAGAAGCACAGGGCATCATCTGCTGAGACCCGCTGAGAGCAACTTTGTTTCTAGTTCTAAACTGGAACACCTTTCTCAAATGAAAGCTCGTGTGTTTTTAACTCACTCTGGAGCAGTTGGTAATTTAGAATAACCCTCCAGCCCATGCTTAAGTACTTACCTACATGAGGACCAAGCACCATGATAAACAGTAAAAATGGAAACGACAGCACTTGAGAGCAGTTGGCATCACATGGTGACCCATGTCTGTTCAAAAACTGTGGTTTTAATACTGCTGGCAAAGTTGGACATCTGGGGTTAACTAATGTGTAGTTACTGAACTGGGAGCTGTATCCTGTTCTCTGTTATGGGTTAGTGACTTGTTATGAGCTCCAAGTGTACTGCAATGGAAAGATGTCCAACATGAACCTTGAACAGATTAATATAGGAGAGCAGCAATTAGGGATTATGTTATATCTCTTGCACTATTTTGTCCTTGTGCACTTAGTGTGATGTTCCAGGCAGTACTGGAATACTCTGTGTGTGATCTGCATTTTCAGTAGGACACTGTGGGGAAAGGGAGCATGGGAGGTGCAGAAAAAGAACCATGATATATTGAAGTCTGATCGCCAGTGATGGATTTCAGGAGCCAGGTATGTTTGGGTGGTCAGGAGGATTAAGGACAATGTTGGTGGCTATGTTGTGGTACTTTCCCTTGAAGGAAATTATAGAGTAATAAATACTCTTTATATCTAAGAGGAAAAACATGATAACCACAGATGTCTGAAAGCTGAACCCAGGAAAATGCAAATTAGTTGTGAAACACAAATTTTTGCTAGGTGAAATTAGCTTCTTATTAGCAAAACACAAGGCTATATGTTGCATATGACAGCCTGTCAGCATTAACAAATAAAATAGTATCCTAACCCAGTTAGAATAACATTGCAGTAGGAGTTCATGTTGTATTACCCACCAAGCTATATCCATCCAGCCCAGCCGGATCAAATTTTCAGGAGAATTGTTGAGTCTCTTTCCATTTATTTCCAGAGGTTAAGACTAGAAAATATATTTTGATCAAACAAGTTTCTGGCTTAAACATGTAGGTAATTGGTTAAAATTTTAAGTACTATCTCAAGTGAGAAATTATATTACTTTATAATGACTTTATTTGGTTTTAATATGTCTGATCGGTTGGGGGAAAAAAAGAACAGAACATTTTTCTGTCACTGAGAAATTACACTTTATTAGAGTTTGATCTGGAGAATAAAAATATTTTTCTTGGTTCCTTGCTTTTTGTTGCTGAAGAAAAACTGGTTTATTTTTTTTAACTGCAAAGACACTCCTATTTCCTGAAAACATACTGTCAAGAGAAAGTTTCCTGTGCATGCACACACTGTTTATTTTATCTTGAAAATGCATTTTATGAAGCTATGTTATAGCAATGGATTGTTGCATATCTGATAGCTCAAGATCAGGCAAAGAGGACTGAAGCTCCTTAGAGAAAGGCGTATGGTGTTTGTTTACCACCTACTGCTGTTCTTTTGAAACACATCTGTGAGCAGAATATTCTCAAGGGATGTTTATAAAACAAGCCAGGAGTCTGTCAGCCGCTCAGCCTTTTCTCTGTGTTCTGGTGAATAAGTTGCATTTCCTCTGTGTTTTCCTGTTTCTCTTGTAAGAAAAAAAAACCACCAATCTTAAATCTACAGCAATGCAGACAATTATATGGCAGCTGAGAACCTGGCAGCCCAAGTATCCTTTTATGAAGGAAATTGGCCCTGGCAAAAATCTTCACGTGCTGGAGAACTCTGTTCATACTGTCTTGCAGGAGTGCTGGGAGTCTCTTACATGCTTTCATCATGCAGCTGCCAGATAACATTTACTCGTTGTTAGAGACTCCTTCCTTAAGTACTCAGCTTTGTGCAGAGTTTTATAAAATGTTTCGCTATGCTGACCTTAGGGGGTTTTATTGACTTAGACCTTAGGGAAGCACGTGACAAGTAACCTACTTCTGCTTAATCATGATTTGTCCTTTGCCTGTGCTTCTTTCAGGAACTTTTCTATTGCTACTCCAAGAACAGTCCCTATTCTAAAGATAAACAATGGCATTTGCTCATAAGAAGTAAAAAACTGTCTCTTCAAAAAAACCCCAAAACCATCTGATACCAATAGTTAATGTTCTTGGTACCTCTGCTTGACCAAATAACATTAGTATGTGGCAGTGCATTTGACCTTTGACATATGAATCTTGGAAATCCTTTTTCATCTCTGGCCTTAATTGCACTTAGTCTCTATATTGTTTTTTTATTTGAATTTCATTTTGTTAGTACATTTCAAAATGAAAATTATCAGCTAGTCAATTAAAAAGTTTTTCTTGTAGGACTTTGCTCTGAATTTCTGAATAACTGAAGCATAGTGCTTTCTGTAACCTGTATTATTGTAAGGTAACAGCAAGGGAACTGTTTTCTTCATGCTAAATAAAATTAAGGTAGGTGAAATTATTTACATTGAGTGTTCTCTTTAGGCAAATAATAAATTTCACTTACTGATACTGCACCTCGGTGATACTCATGAAGAGCTAATACTCGCGTTAGTATAGTGGTTTTGCAGTACATTGGTTTTGTGATAATGCATTAGCAGCAGCAATTCACACGGAGTATTTGAAAAAGCTTTGTAAAAGTTCTGGGGAAAGACACAATAACATGTCACCTTGTTACAAAAAAAAAATCATACAGAATATTAAGCATTCAGCATACTGCAGGTTAGAATGGGATGCAACTGAGGGGTCATGAAAAACAGTTTGTCAGAGGCTGTGCAATAAGTTTTGAGTGTAGAAGCACACAATCAGGGGCCTTAGGTATCATTTCATCTTGGTTCTCTCCATCACCTAGGATCTAGATTTTGTGCAATTAAAGAATTCCAGGGCTGAATTAAGTTGATGTAACTAAACTGTGTTGAACATGATCTTAAAGTTTTGGGTTTTTTTTGCAGATCTAATAATTTTTGCTGAGTGGAAGTATGTAATTTTACCATGGTTCACTTGGAAGGAAGCAGTGCACCAGTCCCAGGTCTGCTGGATTAGCTGGTCTCTGATGCTACTTTGTGGATATGAGCCACATAAACATACTGAATGTAGCTCCTACTATGGTGAATAACTTCACAATACAGGTTTTCCTGTTGGAGTGTGGGAAACATGGTTTCTCGGACCTTAATGTTTCGGCATAATGTACTTGTATCTAGACTTGGAAAAATGGGACTCTCTGGTTTATGGTCTGTGTGTGTACCTGCTTGCTGGTGCTATTTGTATACAGAAAAACTCCAAACAGAGTAACTGCATAGGCATTTACAGATGGTGACTTGTGAGAAAACTCAACATCACAGAGCAGCTATCTAGGAGAAATTTTGGTGCTTACATTGCTAAATTAAATATTAATACTAGCATTAGAAGCTTCCTTGTGTAGGATTTGTCACTCTGTAAGCAAAAGAGCACATGGTATTTTTTTCATTTGAAGATGATACCTGAACTGGTGAATCAAATCACAGTTGCATTGTCTGTTCATCATGCTTTGAACTAAAAGGTACTGTGCAGTCTAAATATATTCTGGTGGCTCATTTTCCATTGATCAGTCACCAGTTCAGGAGTAGATGTAGTTTATTGTGTTCTTCCAGTTGAAGAATGCTTTCCAGGATATCGAATACTTATAATTGCATCTAATAGTAATTTATTTTCCTTCAGCTTGAAATGTTTGTGAAAAGACTTACGATTTTGTGGTTTCTTTTGACATGTGGTGTAGTAACTTCAGTATCATTGTATGGGGAAAATCGAATCAAACCAACAAAAAATTATGAGAAAGAAAGCTCTTTTGGGAGTTAATTTTGATGAAGACTCAAATCTATTTTTCCCTGTACTTTGACTGTAAGTATATCTAAATTGTTGACAGTTAAATATAATGTTCTTCATAAAGCTTTCTGTGATCTTTCTTTTCTGGCAACTCATCTGTCTACGTAAAACTTAGTGTTGTCTGCGAATTTACTGAGGGTGCACACAATCCCCTCATCCAGATAATCAATGAAGATATTAAGCAACATTGTCCCGAACACCAAGCCCTGAGGGACACCAGGAGTGACTGATTACCAACTAGATGTGATGCTATTTACTGCTGTGCTTTGGGCTTGGCCATCTAGCTGTTTTCCAACCCAGCAAAGAATACACCTGTGCAGGAGAATAGTGTGGGAGACAGTGTCAAATGCTTTACTGAAGTCCAAACAATGCCTACAGCCTTTGCCTCATCAACCAGACAGGTCAACTTATCGCAGAAGTAGATCAGGTTGGTTAAGCAGGACCTGCCCTACATGAACCAATGCTGACTAGGAATGATCTGCCCGTTTTCCCACAAGTGCTTTATGATCTCACTTAGGATCATTTTCGCCATGATATTCCTCAGCTCTGAAGTCAGGCTGACAGGCCTGTTGTTTCTGGGGTCTTCCTTCCTGCCCTTTTTGCAGAGAGGCATCATGCTGGCCAACCTTGAATCATCTGAGACCTTCCCACTAGGCCTTCCTTTGTAAGTCAGGTGCAACTCCTATTGCTACTTGGGAATAGTATTCCAATATCTCTAGTGACAGAATTAGCGCAGCATACTTCGGAAACAGTTGTAAGAGAATCTATATCGTACAACTCCAAAACAAGTGCAGCGGCAGTCTGCATCTGAAGGTGTTAACAGAAAGGAAAAAGGCATCTGTCTGCCCTGAGTTGATGTCTGTCACCTTCCCACTGTTCACTACTGTGAAGAGCGCCATGTTCTTGCCTCCCCTCCCCCCCCAATCCCAAAAGGACCTCAATGGAACATTCCTGTTACTTTGTTCCTACTGTGTCTGATCTGTGGTTTGCATCTAGCCTTTTTACATACAAGGTGGTTCAAGATATGGGTATGTAACTCTAATTATTGTCCCTGGAGAAATATTTTAATCCAAATACCTAATGATAGATGATAACTTTAAGCTGCTGCTGGAGACATGGGAAGGAGTAAGTCTTCTGCCTATACAGAACACGTAACAAAATGTTAATGTGGCAACTAGCAAATGTTCTAAAGCTTCCTTTGGTCAGTGAGGGAATACCTTGTGTTTTTCAACAGGCAGGATTCGATCTTGCCTGTGGGCCCTCTATCTTTAAACAACACTCCTGGCTGCAGCACAGTCAAGCCACCCACTTTGAAGTTACTGGGTTGTTCTGTTGGCTGGCAGAGAGTAACATCTGAGCCATTATGTGAAGTGGCCTTGTAAACAGGAGAGCAGGTTTTCCTGCTTAGAATTGTTGCTCCTACACACAGTGGCAATCCCCCAGGGTTCCCTAAAGCAGGACCTCCTCCATATGTTCTTGCTGGCTGCAAAAGCCAGCGTTGCAATGAGGGGGTTGTACTTGTAACTGGAGACCCAGATGGAGGGCTGAGAGGCAGAAGCTACTGTTGCAGGCATTGTCAGTTCAGATGTAAGGAACTCGGATCAGTGGGTTTTCCTGTTTTAAGCTGACTCCAGCTGGTCGCCTGTTGTAAGCACTAGCTCTACGAATCCTGAAGGCATAAAAATCAAGTGTTTTGGCATAATGGTGGTGATAGGGTGGAGCAGAGTGGGCAGTGTGCTCATGCCAGCTGAAGAACCTGGACACAAAGGTTGAGGTATCACAGAGCTATTTTGATAGCTTGTTTGATTTGAGGAAGTGTGAAACACAGTCTTTAATCTGTCTCTAAAGAAATGCTTTTGTTGAGCATAGAAAGGTGGGAGCTGATTTCAGGAGGTGGAACTAGGAAGGGGAGGTCATTCTCTGCATTACAGGTTCTGAGATGTTTCTGTGTATGTAATCAGGGCAACTTCTGAGCTTTATTCGAATTTGGCAGTGTTCTTAGTGTTATATGTGTGTAATTTCTTAGCGTTCTGCATATAATGTGCAGGGCAGTCAATGCGAGTAAATGAAATGAAACAAGCAAACCACCACCCCCTCACCTTTCAGCTCGTCACCCCCTGTGCTTTAAAATATTGCTGCATAGTCCATTACTACTTTCTTAAATTCCTTAAAACTTAATGTTGCATAGGAATCCAAGACTGTATAATTAATTTTGCAGTTGGACAAGCTGAGCTGGATATCTGTTTCGAAAGTATGATGTGACCTAGAGTCTTATATCTAGTTTTTAAACAGTGATTTACAACTTAATTGAGTTACAAGTCAACAGGAGTCAATTTGAACTTTGAGAGGAAATTTTAATAAAAATTTTTACCTGTGTGTTCACTGTTTTGTACTAGTTCAGGTGTTTGTGCTTCCCAAAGTAATCTGAAGTTTCTAAACTCATTCAAAGTTGTATTTGTAGTGGCCTTGCCCCACTGAATTCTTCGGGAAGGAATCTGTAACTTCACACTTACTCTCTAATCACTCTGCAGTATATATTGAGTTAGGTATGTTTGATATTATCAAAATTTTGAAAATAAATTTGGATAGAATTAAAGTGGTTATAGACTCCTTGTTGTGTCCCTCTTACAGTTTTTTTTTTTTCATGCTTTGTATAGAGAAAAGAATGTTCCATTGTACATTAGTGCTTTTGAATGAGGACTGAGAAAGCGTTAGGGTACTGAGAATGGGTTTATTATTGCAGCATATACATGTAGTTTTGGTGACTTTTTCTTTTCTTTTTTTTCTTTAATGCAGTTTTTTCACAACTGCTTATATTTCCAACTGATCCTTGAGAAACACCAAGTAAAACTGTGATGGCTGAATGCAGGTTCTCAATTGCTTGCTGATAGCAGTGACTTCATTAAGTAAACTGCTTTGCAAGTGCTAGTAGTGTGATGTTATTAGGGAGATGTAAATGAAATGTGTTCTCCCACTGTTTCTTAGAGGTATAGAGAATATCAAGTTAGAAAGGACTTCAAGGATCATCTAGTCCAACCTTCCTTGTAAAAGCACCCTGTCCTGATGAATATTAAATGTCCAGTGTTGGAAAATCCACCACTTCCCTTGGGAGATTATTCCAATAGCTATATTTTTTCATTGTGAAAAGTTTTCTTGTGTCCAACCAGAATCTTTCTAGGAGTACCCCTTACCCCTTGTCTTTTCCATGTGACATTGTAAACAAGTTACCAACATCCTCCCCCTGTCCCCACCAGCTAACAAAACTTTGCCATGCAAACCCACACATCCATAGAATTGACTCCCAGAAGCCAAACTGGGAAACTGAATAGCGGCTGTGAGTTGAAGTCTGTCACTAAGTCGGAGTCCCCAGACATGTAGATTTGGAAAAAGAAATGTGGTCCTACTGTGTGTTAAGACAGGCTAAAGTCTGAAAGTAAGAGTTTGACTTTTTTTTTTTCTGGTTTTGCATGGATGGAACTTTGACTTTTGGACTTGAAAGATCCATTATGCCACTGTCAGAGCCTGTTGTGTGTGCCTGTTGATCTTGATGCTCTGCAGTCTGTGGCATCTCATCTTAGATGTTTCACCAGTTTCTGTCTCTGTTTACTAGAGTGGTAGAAGATCTGCTGTAATCACCTGCTGTAATCAGTGGCCCCTACTGTGAGTTTGAAAAAAACCTCATACTTTTCCTGAAAAGAAAGCTTTTCCCTTTGACAAGCAGTGTTTTGTCCACAGGCTTCTACAGAGTTATGAAAAGAAATTTCATTTCATATGTATTTTCTGTAGAAGGGTGGTCATGGGAGATTATAATATTTCCTCTGTTAATGTGCTACACTGAGGCTGCCTTTGGTGTCAGAAGAACACCATCCCCCTTATACTCACCAATCCTGTTTACTGCATAGTATTCAGAGGGGTAGTTGCTTGGCCAGGAGGAGTGATGTTATACATTCATCGATGTTAGTGTTTATTTTCCAGTGTCTGTGGTGGGTGTTCTGCCTTGACTCAGGTATGCTTTTTTGTTGGTTTTACGATTTCAGTTAAAATCTTTATTAGTGGTTAACATCTTGCCACTTAAAATGTTAGATGAGTTACAAAAAAAAAACCCAAAATAAATAAATACCATATGCTAATTCAGGAATTAGTATTGTCATGGTTTAACTGTTTGTTGTTTCACTTTCAAGTTACACCTACTTACATATAAAATCTCCATAGAATTTGTAGTGAGGCAATTAAAGAGGTAAAAACCCCAGAAATGCCTGCCTAATGTAAGAGAGTTATTTCTTTGATCAGTATTCGCTTTAAGTGCATCTAACTAACCTGTTCTTTATATTCCATTCTTCAAGGCTACTGGAAGGGTTTTTTACATGGTAGCTAAAATGATGGGAAAACACATCACTTGCAGTGCCACAGCACTGAAGAAACAGTAGCAGCTGAGCGTTTAAATTGTGTTTGTTTCCCTAGTACTGCTTTACTGCGTTCTTTTTTTCCTTAATGTGTTGCACAGTGCCATTGCTCAGCCAGAGGCTATGAGGTGGAATGTAGGTACACTGCATACCTGCAAGGGAAGAGGGACTGGAATGTTCCCTCTCAAAACCAGCATCTGTATTATAAAGACAAGATCCTATGTCTTCTGGCCCTGATGTCCTTGTTACTTGCATCAAGGCACCAGCATGAATCAGTTCATTGCGGCAGCAGTCCAGCTGATGTGACTTGCATTATTATCAGGTACCTGATTGCAGTCTCTGGATGGATGGAGGGTAGGATGTGACTAGCATATCAATATGTGTGGTGCTGCTGCTGTTGTGTGACTGTAATCTGTGATGAGGACAGAAGCCCACTCGGTCCTGCAGTAAAGTTCTTTCAAGACACAATAAAACTGTTTTGCGCATTCTGATCATCGCTATAGTTTTGTCCTTTTTGACATGCTGCCAGCTTGGCCAGAAGATGCTTTGACAAACACGTTTACGCTGTAGAACCAAGAAGGTACAGAGCTGCAGTTCTGAAATTACAATTTTTTTTTTCTGGTGACAGAATAAAATTGGAATTTGAGACCAATCTTTATGGTTCCAAGACTAAACTAGTCAAAGGGTTTTATTGCAACATGGTGTATCATAGTTTTCATTTTCAAAACTTTTTCTTTAATTTCCTGTTAATGTGACTGTGTTACTTAGTAAAATTTTGGGACCATGCTCATCATGGTTTAAGCCCAAAGCCATGCAGCCGCTTGCTCACTCCCCCCTCTTCTTCCCCCGGCTCTGGGCAGTGTGGAGGAGAATTGAAAGAATGTAAACCCCATAGGCTGAGATAAGAACATTCCAATAACTACAGCAGAATACAAAACAACTACTAATGATAATGATAAGGGAAATAATAAGGGAAGAGAAGGTAAAACTAGAAGGGGAAAAAGAACCCCAACAAACACAAGTGATGCACAATACAATTGCTCTCCACCTGCCAAATGATACCCAACCTGACCCAAGCAGTGATCTGGTCCCTGTGGGTGACTCCCCACAGTTTTTATACTGGGCATGATGTGCTGTGGTGTATGGAGTGCCTCTTTGACTAGTTTGCGTCAGGTGTCCTGTCTTTGCTTCCTCCCAACTTCTTGTGCTCCTCCCCATTGGCAGAGCATGAGAGACTGAGAAGTCCTTGACTGCCATGGTAAGCGCTATTTAGCAACAACTGAATACATTGATATGTTATCAGCACTGTTCTCACACTAAAGCCAAAAGAGCACTGCACCAGCTACTAAGAAGCAGGAAAATAGCTGTTACAGCTGAACCCAGAACAATGCTTATGACTGTTTATATGCTATGATAAATGGCTCAAACAAAGGGTCTTTACTGTTTATTGATCCAAATCTCCATGGTCTTACTGTCTTCACTGGAGGAATTCCTGACCTCTACTGGTTGCAGATGTACAATATAATATTCAAAATATGCCTTTGCAACTGAATCTGATTATTAAAACCTCTTAATTGTCTATTTATTTAGTTTTATTTCTGTGAAGGCTTATTAGAAGTAAAAGCCTGATATAAGGTCTTTTCCTTGCTAATCTTTTTTGGAAATGAAAGCAACTTGGTAACTAAGAGTAACTAACAACATGCAAAAGAGGCAGAAATAACTGTTCTGCTCTGAATGATGATGAGAAGCTTTTTCAAATATGTACAGCAAAGCATCAGAGGAACTACTCAAAGTCATAAGAACAGAGATCTTCACTGTAGTAGAGTGCTGTACATTATTGGTGCTGGAGAGTCAGCCAGTCAAGGATATTTCTGACTTCTAAACCAGCCTGTCAATCACCTATTTAAACAAGAAATAGCTCACTGACCAGGGGGAGGACAACCCAAAAAACTTGAATTTGCAAACCTCTTGAAAGCTTTCTAAACTGTTCACTTTGCCTTGCAAAATAACCCTTGTATTTTCATATTAGATATTCAGTATGTGAAATAGTTGTCTGATAGAAGGAAATAAACTTTTTTACCTTTTATTTTACTGTCTTAGACTTCTGCAAATTATTGAAATGTATCTTTTATAGTGACAGTTTGTATTGATTGTTTTAGTGCAACAGAGGATTCTTAGGTAGCAAGTTTTATCCTTTTGAGCTTGTGGGGGTTTTTTAAATTAAGCTTTTAAGTACTGTTTGGATGATTGCCCAAGGAGAAGTGTCTCACTTGCTAGACTGAAGA
Source organism: Psilopsiagon aymara (assembly GCA_024733675.1). NCBI lineage: Eukaryota > Metazoa > Chordata > Aves > Psittaciformes > Psittacidae > Psilopsiagon > Psilopsiagon aymara. The sequence goes on along the minus strand of JANRGW010019971.1, from coordinate 4,742 downwards.
TGATAAGGAGAAACAGAATTGCTCATACGGAGACTTTTCAACATATAGCATGGATAGTTTGCTTTGGAAGGAGGTAGGCAGTTGTCCAACAGCAAATGTACTGCAAATAATGGTAATAACCAAGATTAAGTTATAGCCTAGGTATTAAGGTGAAAAGATCAGGCTGAAAGTAGGAAGTTATTGTGGCAGTCATGCTACTAGTATTAGTGGTTAGGTAAACAGCAGATTTTTTTTTTTTTTTTTTTACTGCTGCTGTAAGCAAGAATTTTTTTTCTCTTGGCTCTGGTTTGTCATCAAGGAATTTCAGTTCTGTCATTTTCATAGAGTGGTTGGGGTTGGGGAGGATTGTAAAGATCATAGGGTTTCAGTCCTCTTGCTGTCTGTGGGCAGGGCCACCTTCCACTAGACCAGGTTGCTCAAAGCCTCATCAAACCAGCGATGAAAGTGTTTATGAAGGCTTAATAGTTGCCACTTGATGAACATGACAGTGTTTGGCTTGCGTTACAGCAGGAAAAGGAAAAAGTGATGTGGAGCTGTTTCTTGCATTTTTAGTTAGGTCAAAGCAATCTGTCACAATACCTAAGTGATTGTGGTTTGATCTGCAGTGCGAAGTTTGCAGTTCCCTTTGAAGTTATGTATTTAACATTGTATTTTTTTTTTCTGAGTCAAATGGATTTTTTACTACTTGAGAGCTGAAGCAGAAGTGAGTATATCCAAAGGCTTTAGAGAAGAAGCTTTTCTCTGGGACTTGTAGCATGTTTTTGCTGAATTGCATAGGCTGAAGACTTGAGCATGAAAAAATCATACTTAAATTTTTTAGATCTTAGTTTTACATCTGTTTTTGAGTGCAAGTTCTGCGAGATCGTGATGGCTGTTTTTGAACTCTTACTGTTATATTTGTGCTGTATTCTGAATAGTTTAGAGAAAATAAAGTTCTTTTGAACAGAAGCAGAACTTTTGTACCTTTTCTGCTGGTAAAAGTATACTGTACTACAGTGAGCTACTAGTATCATCCATCCTGTGACCTATCCTTTGTTAGCTGCTTTCTGTTTCTTTCCTGAATTATTTATATCTTTGTTTCAGCATCCCCCTTAATAACGCACTAGAAACTCCAGGACTTCTGCTACCACATGCACAGTAATAAAGGGCAGGATAAAACAAAGTGAAGCTTTCTTAGTAAAATGCTAATTTGTTTTCTGGTAGGGAAGAGTGAAATGCATATGCATTAGGAATGTGAAGGAGCAAATCATATTCAGATGGAAGAACTTTTAATTTCTCTGTTGTTGTATCTGTAAAAAATCATCTGGTTACTGAAGATGTGGAAGGTAATTCAGCAGAATATCTGTCTCAAAAGTAGGCTTGGACATTCAGACACTCAAAACTTCCTAGTTCGTGCTCTTCACTTTCTGGTTTTCCCTGATGCACTACCTGTAGTGCCACTCAATGCTTCCCTCTGGGCTTGTAAGACAGTGCTTAAAAAAACCCAAGCACTCTGTCTTCAAGCTGGATGAAAATATAACCAGGCCAAGTGAAGTTTACAAAAGAGATGATCCCAAGCTTAGGCATGGACTTTATCTTGGATCTAAATTAAACCAGTAATCAGAGGCTAAGAGAGACAAAGTTGGTCACTATAATTCAATAGTAAAAAATACTGAATTATGTTAAAGCATCTGATAGTGTCTGTACTTCTAGTCTTGTAATAATACAAATATATAAATACTTGTTTGTCTTGAAACAGAATGCTGAAGAACCTGAGATGTGTTGAGGGTGAGTAGGAGGAATAACTTGAGGTACAGAAAACTCCTCTAAAAGCAAGAAATTATAGGGCTTCTATACAGCTTAGTAGGAGCAAGGTTTACTCATGGCTTGCTGACATTATGTCACTGTCTACATAGCAAGAAAAGATGGGGTGCTGAACTTGCAGTGAAATGCATAACTGGTTTGTAACAATGCACTGGAAGCCCATGAAGTTCCAACCGTGAACTAGACATAAATTTTTAACCATAGGGTATAAATTATTAGAGCAGACTTTTTTGGTCATAGTAAACTTTATATTACTTGGAGTAAGTATGTAAATCAAAATAATACACCTTTGTAAAAGAGACAATCCCTTTTAATACACATGAGGCAGGAATGACTTCAGGAAATCATGGGAAGTGGAGGTTAGTGTAAGAGAGTGTAATGGTCTAATTGTGTGTAATCCTGGTAAGGGATCTTTAAGGAATTTATGTTGTGCTTCATTAGCATTAGACAGACATTTTTGAGCACGGTGCTACTAATGCTGCAATGTGGTACTGTTGTTTGCAATTTTTAATTGCATATATTTGTACATTACCTTCCAATGTTTAAAAACCTTCAAGTAGTTACTGAAAATAATGTCTAGATAATTCCTATTTATCTAGTTAGCATGATAAAAATATGTTCCTGTACCTCATTGGCTAATAGGCAAACAGCAAGAATTCACACTGAAATATTACTGAAACATTTTTCAGTTGCAAAGTCATCTTCAATGACTACATTTTGTCTGCTAGGAACAGGAGGAAGCGAAAACAGGAGGTGAAATACACAAAAGTATCTTTGTGTTCCTTATGTTGGCTGACATGAGATGCTTGCGAAACCAAACCAGATCTTTTCTGATGGAAGTCAAGTGCATGAGGGTGGGATACAACCAAGGATGGAAATGGAAAGCAAATCAAGACAGTGATGTAGTTTTGATTTGTGCTGTTAAAAATGAATCCCTTTACTTTAGAATTAGGAAGAGGAATTAATCATGTTGTAAGCTTAAAGAATGAAGACTAAGTTTGTATGGTCTGTTTGTATTGGGAAAGCAAAGTGTAGAAAAGCTGCCTCAGTACTTGTCCCAAAAATCTGCTTTATTTTGGGATTCCCTTCAATACAGGGCAAGAAAACCTGCAGTAAGGCAACCAATTGAAGGCCAGTGGAGCTGGCTCCTTACAGGAGTTCCGACAGATTTCTGTCTGCCACTACACCACAAATACTCTTTGCTAGTCTATAGACATTTCTCCAGGGCCTTCATAGTGTTCCTTACAAGGCAGTGAACACAGATAGTTCAGTGATTCAGCACTTTGTTTCTTTGGCTGAGAGCTGGTGATAAGAATGAGGCTTTGTTTGAAAAAACAGGTTCAAATTGCTGCAAAAAGGCTGTTTAAGTAGTTGCTTCATATCTCTTGGTTTTGGATAGTGTTCCATAGGTAGACTATTCAGTGTATTTTGCAGACCTTATTTCTGTAGTAGCTAATTTTGGAGAAAGCATTTAGTCTTTCTATACATGTGTACCATTCATGCTTGCTTTGGGCTTTTAGGCATTACTGGCCTCTAACAAATTTGTGTGACAGCATACATGTTCTTTTTTATTAAGAGATAAGCCTATTATATTTGGCTGTACCAGATCTAAGATATTTTAATTTCTTTTGGGCAGGAAAAAAAGTTATTGGGTCAGTTGAAAACCTACCTGTGGTTTAGTTTTTTTTTTAAGTGCCTACACTTTTATTACTACAAGATAAACATTTTGAAATAACTAAGTGTTCTTGTTTTGGCACAGTTGTAATTGAAACTCCTGAAATTTCTCTTCTTAGCTCTAAATAGTAATATGGCTCTTTGTGTAGCATAACTAGAAAGAGCCAGCATACTACACAATCTTCTAAATTCTATTTCTCTTTTTGTGTATTGTTGTTTTGGATGCTTTAGCTGCAGCTGCTAGCCTTTCCTTGAACCATGCATTTTAATTCCTCTTTGCGTCACACAATGAACTATAATGAAGCTAGTGCTGGGTCCTTCAGCCAAGTAGCAAGAATGGGCAGGTTTTTCAACTATTTTGCTCATATGCGTAGCAGAAACTGTATATTTGCCTTTTCTGTTTCCCATTTCATATGTGTTTCAGTGACACTGGATGCTAGATAATCTCATGCTTTCTGTATTTGTAAGTGATTACTTTTTACAAATGACTTTGTTTAGAAAACAGCAGCTGGTTGCTGTCTTGGAACATTGTAGTCTGCCCTCTGAGGTCATGTTCATTGAACAGAAATACAGAAGCTTTCTGCAGCTGACTTTGCATTGCAAGACAAAATTTTACTTTTTTTTTATCAATAAGAATGATCAAATAATGAATTAAAGATATTACCTTTAGTATCCCAGTATATTAAGCTAGGATATTTTGTCATATGGATTGCTACTCAAAAAATTTTGTGCACCCAGTTCCCTTACTGTGCTAAGGGAAAGCTTGAATTGCTGATACAGGAGGGACCTCTTAAGGCCTGCTGGCACTTGTGAACCAGGCTCAAATCCTGTGCTCATACTCTTTCAAGGAGTATGAGAAGATATCTCTAGATAATGCCACTGGATGGTGCAAAATAAAGTGCATACACAACGGGGAAGAAAAACCCAAACCAAACCCTGAGGTTTTCTGACTTTCCTATAGATAAACTTAATGTTATCAGTTGTTCAATTCTACTCTGCTGTACTGAGTTCCATTTTTAATGAAGGTAGATGTAATGTATCCAAGAGATACAAGCTAAAATAGTATGGTAGACACAGAATTGTAAATGCATAAAAAATAATCATCAATGCAGTGGGAGTCATATGGGAGTGTCGTGGTTTAAGCCATAAATCAGCCACGCAGTTTGTTCATTCACTTCCCCCTTTTTCTCTTCCCTCTGCTCCTGGAGGGATGGGAAGGAGAATCAAAAGAATGCAACTCCCACAGGTTGAGATAAGAACAGTTT
>JANRGW010019967.1:0-13196 GCA_024733675.1 Psilopsiagon aymara | reverse complement strand
CGGCCGCCCCCGCCGCCCGCAGCCCTATGGGCGGACCGAGCGCCGTACTCCCACCCCTACGCCGGGCAGCGCTTCCCAGCACTTCCGGGTCGGGGCCGGGGCGGGGCGAAGCGGGGAGGTGGGTGCGTGACGTTGCCGGAGGGGTCCGGGGCCGCTCAGCGCCTGTTATTGTTCTCGCCTCCCGCTCTTCCCGCTGCCGCTTCCACCTTCCCCGGCCCCTCGGGCTGCGGCGGGAGGGCAGCAGCGACCCAGCCGCCGGCGGAGGTAGGAGGAAGGGAGCGAGGAAGCGAGCGGTGCCGGCGGGAGTGGGCCGGTGGCCGTTAACCGTTTCCACCTCTCCGCAGCGCCAGCCCTGACAGCGGGGCCGGGGGGGACAGCGTCCCGAAGGAGCGAGCGAGAGCCGGGGAGCCGGACGGCCATGGCCTACGCGTATCTCTTCAAGTATATCATCATCGGGGACACAGGTAAGCGGCGGAGGCGGGGGGCGGAGGAGAGCAGGGCCCGGCGTTCCGCTCCCATTTCCGCAGTGCTGGCGTCGTCGACGTGGTGGCTCTGCGAGAAGAGGCGGCTCTCCCCGCCTCTGCGCTGGGCCCCGCCCGGGGCCTCGGCCTGCCTCCCGGCAGCTCCGCGCCCGCCGGCCTTGGGCCCCGTAGCAGGCCTGGAAGCCTGACAGCCGCCTCCTGGCCTGGCTGGCGGGCCGCGGGGCAGGCCGGGCTGTGTCACGGCCCTGGCTGCGGCATCGGGGAGGGGGAGCTGGGAGAAAGGAGACGCTGTCACTGCCAGGCTTGAACCTGGGTAGTGCCCCGTATTTGCATCCCCACTGAGGTGGGGCCTGAGAGGTGCCACATGTCGTCCGCAGCTTTGTGGTGAGACCAGAACTGCTGCTGTGAGGTATCTTCAGCTCAGGCCACAGGGATCCTTTTCCAGTCCTGGCTGGAGATGCTGTTCCAAACTGTGTCGAAGCAACTTGTCAAAGGAAAATTAAAAGCCTTGGCGCTTTCCTTCCTATTTGTAGGGATTTTTCTTTTTATTAGTTTTTTTGCTTGGGTTTTTTGGGGGGACCACTGCATTTCCAGGTGCTTCAGGTTGCTTCTGGGGTCTCTTCCCTTCCCCACCCATTTGCTTGCTACTTTTGAAAACCTTGCTGCATTCTGTTTGACATTAGCTGCTGTGTAACAAAAAATAATGCATATGAATGCTGGAGGCATAACCATATACTGGTAGGAATTGCTGTTTGATGCCCTTTTGCCAATATAGTCTGTTTTCTCAGCATAGCCTGGCTATGGGTAGCATACTTCCATCAAACTGTTGTCAGGACAAGGTAACTAACTTGTTAGCTGTTAACTGGTATCTGGTAGCTGTTGTGGCTAGGTACTGTGCATCTTTCTTTTTCTTCATGTCTGAATAAATGCCTTCTTTAATGATTTTGATGGCACACCTGCCACTTTACATGCTATTCTAAGGATACCTGCGTAGTTGTACTTCATACCTATGAAATTATCTGTTTCTGGAGTATAATTATACATTACAGTTGCATTATGGTTGAGGTTGTTAAATATATGAATGCAACTACTATGTGATTTTTACCTTCTTTTAACCCTGCATTTAAACTATGGAAGCTTTTCTAGGCTACTGCAGTAGCAGCACCTGTAGTACAAAAGAATCTTGAGAAATAGAATATAGGTATGACTGTGTTAGAAGCATTAGGCTGTAGATGATACTAATGTGAGTGACAGTTCGTTAAAAGAAAGGACAGGAGATTCAGGGGACGTAGGAAGATGTTTGTCTATTCAGGGTGATTCAAAGTGGTAGTGCAGAATTCAGATAGTGTTTCAGAGCAGGTGGCCAATTCTGGTGAATCTCTAGAAACTATAATCATTAAAGTGGATTATAATCATTACAGATGGGAGCAAACAATTGCTTTGGTACATTGATCGTATACTGATTAAATTTTTACAATGGAATATCCTCAGTGTAATGGTCTGTGCTGCACTTTCACATTTCAGTTGCTTGAAATGTGAAATACAGAATGGAAGTGTGTCACTTCTGAGGTTGCTTAAGATCCATTCATGAGAGGAGTGAGATAGATAAAGGAAACACAGAGAGAAAACAGCTCACAAGTCTGTTTTAATTCCTGTGACTTTTATTCTGAGTTGCTACAGGAAGTTAATTAAAACTACTGTACTAATGATTCTTGAAATGAGTTAAACATGCCAATAGTGGGGAAGTTGGGTTTGTTTTTATTAACATCTCTTATCGACCTTTCAAGTATTATAATGTAGTTGGTACTGGAGAGCCAATTTATGTTGTGTAGATTTGTTTGTTGCCAGAATGGCTATGATAGTTTAGGTATTACTGCTGTTCCTCAGACAAAGACAGTTGAACTCACAGCTCTGTTGATAGAAATGAAGTGGATCAGAACTGTCATGTTCAATTCCAGTGCTGGTCTGCTACAGCATTCCAACCAGTGAAGATATACCAGTGGTCTTGCATGTAGTCGCTTTGTAATTTCTATAGTGTTCGAGACATTTATCTCTGGGACTTGAAATAGAGTCTTTGGAAATGGATCAGCTGCCCGGTGACTCAGCAATTAGATGTAAACAAACTGTAGGAGAAAAGTAAGACAGCATCATCTGAGGACAGATGTTAACATTTGGCTCATCCTTTTCAGCTCTACAAACCGAAGTGGTTTATGCGAACCATCAACAAACCAATAAAAACCCCCTGCAGTTATACAAGACACCTGCACGTGTCTTCTGTGAATTGTGATTCCACATTCTTTGATCTGCTTAAACACAGGAATTTCAGTATGATCTTAGTCCCTTAAAATGGCAGCTACAGAAACTGCCTTTTGCCCAGTAGCTCTTGTCCCCTTGTGTCGCTTGCTTCATTGCTCATTGACACTCTGTGACTTTTTCTTTGGCTGGTACTACAGGCACAGTTGCTTTACGAGCATGGGATTAATTCTATTCTGGTTGTTATGTTTTATTAAAAAAAAAAAAAAAAAAAAAAACAAACAAAAAACCCCAAAAAACCCAACCTTTTTGTATGTAGTCAGAACTGCTTTAAGATCTAATTAGTGTACCGTTGCAGGAGAGACCTGAAATGGCATAGCTCTCTTTCAGGTACTCAAGTAACATTGCCATAAATCTGCATAAATTTTACATTGTATCAGTGGGGGTAGCTGTGGAATTTCATGGATTTGGTCTTTTTAAAAATAGAATACAAGTAGCATGGAATGCTGACTGCTATGAGAGTTAACCAGGAAAAAAACCTTTTTATTTGGACATTGCCAAAACATTAGAGGGGGTTTGCAGATGCAGTTAGAAGTATATGTGGTGCATTGCTGCCTGGTGGAAAAGGACTTCGGTTTGCTGATGGACGGCTGCTGAATATGAGACTATTTGTGCCCAGCCAGCCAACAAGGGCAACAATATCCTGGCCTGTATCAGCAATAGTGTGGCCAGCAGGACCAGGGAAGTGATTTCCCCCCTGTACTTGACACTTGCGGGGCCACACCTCAAATACTATGTTCAGTTCTGGGCTGCTCACTTCAAGAGAGACATTGAGGTGCTGGAGTGGATCCAGAGAAGGGCAACAAAGCCAGTGGAGAGTCTGGAACACAGCTCTGATGAGGAATGGCTGAGGGAACTGGGAGGCTTTAGTCTGAAGAGAAGAAGGGTTGGGGGACTTTATTGATCTCTACAACTACCTGAAAGAGGATGGAGCAGGGAGGTGGCTGGTCTCTTCTCCCAGGTAGCAAGTGGTGGGACAAGAGGTAGTGGCCTCAAGCTGCACCAGGGGAGATTTAGACTTTATAGGAGGAAAAATTTCTTCACCAAAAGAGTAGTTAGACATTGGAACAGACTTCCCAGGGCTGTGGTAGAATCATTGTCCCTGGAAGTGTTCAAAAGCTGTGTAGATGAGGCCCTGCTGCAGTTTTTTTCCTCTGTCATCTTTCTTGGTCTATAGCGGTGCTTATACGAACAAGTAAGGAAATTATCTGAGCCCATTCTCCCTGCATTGAGGCATTTTAGTTTTGAGCTGGTTCAACCTCCAAAGTCGAACATCAGTGGAAGCAACACTTGAGTTTTGTACAGTGGTAAGGAAAGCCTGGAGATTTTCTTTTTGGTGACAGTAGTGCATTTCTGACTTCACAGTTGATAACTGAACTTTCCTTGCTCTGTTCACAGGGAGTCACAGGACCTAGAAGGGGGTAAGGAAGAAAGTCTGCTTTCTTGTTAAAAGCCATTTAAATTGCTTAGCTTTATCATCACCTGCTCTGTGGTTCCAGAGCTGCTTTTTTAATTGCCATGAGTACAGCCTGCTACTGAAAAGAACATTCCTTCCTTTTGTTATATATTTTGTAGCCCTGGTCTCATGCACATACTAGTGTTTCTTGTGACCGTAATTTTGTGCTGGATCTGTTTCTTGGTTTAAACGCTCATTGCATATCCTTATGAGTGGGAAGGGAGAGGTTGGCTTTACCCCTGTGCTGTTCTGGTTTGCTGAGCAGTGAAATGAACACTAGTGTTCATGAAAGGAAGGGAGGTGTTGAAGCATGGCAGAGCCAAGGTGGACAGTAGCAAAGCTCTGGCAAGCTTTGCCTAGGGAACTTGACTGAAGAGTGGTGCCTAAAGAGGAAGCTGTTAAGAGAGGCAGAACAATTTAGAGAGCCAACTCAGGCCATTGATTTGGAATTCAGAGCAAGATGGTGGGAATACTATAAGCAGAAGTTCCATTTCTCATTACTGTTTGGCTACTAAGAAGTGGTAAAGGGATTCTAGAGCAGGCACTTGCAAAGAAGCTCACTGTTCCTCTCTGAGCACATAATCTGTGTTTTAATTTGTTCCTTAGCAAGAGCTTTTGTTTACTTATGGTTGTTGGTGAAGTGTATCCAAGCTCTGATAATTCCTTGTTTTAATGGTACTAAGATTTTTTTTTTCTCTTGGAGTGGTTTGTTTGAATCTATATTAAAATAATTGTGGCAGTAAAATGGAGAATGAGTTAATAAACAACTGAATCTGTCCCTTCTGTGTTCTAGAGTTGAGTATCAAAAGACATGCTCCGCTGTTTTTCCCACAGTGCCTCATTTCAGGTATAAGATTTAGCCTGCAAAGTGAACGAGATACCTGGTTAACAGCCACTTTTCTCATAGAGCTAACCAGTGTAGTTACTTTAAACCATCTGCCATGCAACTGTTAATTGATCTTTGCAGCATCTGTTCATGTCACAAGGTGGTAAACTGCTCAGGAGTTCATGTACAGCTCCTGTTACTGATCCAGGTTCCTGGCTGTGTCTATGGTTGCACAGTCTGGTTGGCTCTGGAAGTGAATGAACCACGAGCTGTTCTCATAAGAACTTTTCCTGTTATGAACTTGCAATGTCTTGAAACTCTAAAATTAAACCAAAATATTACTACTCAATGTAGGCAATAAAGTGTTTATAAACTAAATTTACCAGGCACTGTAGCTTCAATTGAACTTTTTGAATGCCTTCTTTTCAGTCAACACCAGTATAAAACTTAGAGACTTACAGGCATATTTTGCTGGAAGATTCTAAAGTAGTGGGAATGGCATTAAAGAGAAACTGGTTGTTTATTTCTGTGTGTGAACCCATCAGTCTGCAGTCTGTTCCTAAAAGGCATGCTACATAGAAGTAATGAGAGGTGCAGTCATCTTGTGCCAGATTGAGACTTGCATCAAAGGGGCTGTGCTGGTCCGTCATCCTTGCTGTGCTGACGCTAGTGTTCACATGCTCTCTTGAGCCAACAGGCTGGTTGCCAGCCTTACCGGAAGAAGAAATACCAGATTGCCGCTTGAGAAGTGGTGCTGGAACACCTGATGGGGTGTCATGTTGATTAGATTTTTTTGAAATATTTTTCATATCTTTGTAAGATTTTTCCAAGAATATTGGGTAAGTTTGAGGTTCTGGTTTATCCACTGATACTGAAATCACTTTGTAAGGTTAATGGCAAAAACAATTCTCCATTCTATTTCTGGTGTGATTTATAGGTTGTTTTTGTAGGTAGGATGGTGATGATACTCTGATGCTCTGTGATGAGACAGCCCTGTTTCATTGGTGGTCTAAAAGTTATCTATATATATGTATACAGTCTTCTGTGAGTTAGAAGAAGAATTAATATTTTAAGATTTCTTAAACTTATGTGTTGTCTCTACAACTCCAATATTCTGCCCATCTTTACTTCCAGCTTCTTACTTCCTGCGCTCTCCCCCATTCCTCATTTGCTTCTCTTATGTCCACTAATATTGTTGGACATAATCTGTACGTGCTTCCAAGCTGCTTGTGTTCTGACACCTTTCTATCAGAAGCCAGAGAGCTCCAGAGAAGTGATCTGTTAAGGCCAATGCTGCAAACTTTGCCTGGGGCTTCCATTCTGTGCCACTCTGAGCTGTTGATCTGCTTGCTGCTGCATTTCTCTTCCTTCATTTGAGCTAACTCTCATGCTTGTCTGACCCCACATTAGGCCATTTCTGTTTGCTTTGTCTCTTCTTGTCAGATAAGTGTGTAAACCCAGCAGAAAACTGAAACTGCTTAAGATCTCATCTGAGCCATATGGAGAACTGGTAATGAATTTGCTGTAGGGAGGAGACTAGGGATAGCAGCGCCAACAACTTCCTTTGACTACTGGAATTGCTGCATTGCTTGGGATATTGATCTCAGAATACCATCAGTTTGTCACAACTCATTTTGTGACAAAACTAAATGTTGGTCTCCTGTTTCTGTTAGATTTCATTGAAACGAGCCTCTGGTCTTAACTTTTTAAGACCAAAATTACAGGTGGGCAGTGCTTAAGATCGTGTAGGCTTTGTTTCCTCATGAAATCATACTAAAAACTTTGCTGAATTTACTAGTAGAAAGATTAGGTTTACTATCTGCAAACCTATGGTATGCCTGTCTTTTGCCTTGCAGTGTAGTTCTTTGCCTTTTTGCTTTGCTGACCAGTGCCCATGTAATGTGAAGTAGTTAAAACATTTGCACCAGAAATCAGGGTAACTTATGATAATGTTTGTGTTGTCTGGCTGGCTGTAATGTGAACACAGCTGTTGCCAGTTCTGCTTGGACTAGTTCTTGGTGTATTGAGAACCAGTGGGCAGATGGTGATTGTAAGCAGCCATATATGTACTGATGATAAATTAGGAGATAGGTGGGAGTGAGGTGTTATTGAGGATCTGGTTAGTGTGGAAGAAAGCTGAAAGCAAGCACTGAAGGGGAAGCAGATATAGGGTTGAGGGGAGTTGCAAGACCTGTAGTTACTGTGGAGGGAGGATGTGAAATGATACTTCTGAGGTCTGTTACTAAGCTTTTTTTCCACTTAATAGCAAAGGCAGAACTACCTTTTCAGAAGAAGAGTTAATTTTTGTTCAGTTTGTGAAAATAACAACTTTGTCTTTAATGTTTCTGGAACCTCAAAGGCTGTTGTGTTACAAAAAAGCTGCATACATTTCAAAGTGGGCGAAATCTAGTACCTCAAGTTCTAGTAATGATTTTTAAACAGTATATGCTATTCACCTCAATTAATTTCTATTGGTTCTTGACAGATTCTTTTTTTAATTTGCTTAAAACTTCCTTCTTTTTTTTTTTTAGGTGTTGGAAAATCATGTTTATTGTTACAGTTTACAGACAAGCGATTTCAACCAGTCCACGATCTCACTATTGGTAAGTATCTTTTGTCCCCCAGATTGCTAATGGTTAAGTACTGGTGTACCTCAGCATGCTTTTATGAGTTTTTTTTCTGCAGTAATGTAGGATTTGTGCTGTATGAAGGTAGCAGTGGATCTTTAGCTGATGAATGTGTATTAGCTAATAAAGCCAAGGGGAGGTCTTTGTACCTTCCCAATAAGAAAAATCTGAAGCAATTTCAAAAAATACATATCTATAGTGTCTCAACTGCCTTTTCTGAAAAGATAAAAACTGGACATGGAAGCAGAATTGGCCAGTGCCAAATCTTTTTTGATGCAGAATGCATCGATAGTGACGGAAATGGCAGAATTTTTACTAGGGAACATAATATTAGTCTACCCACATAACCTTGAAAGCAAGTTATAGGTAAACTAAAGCAAAGTTAACCTGTAAGGTGAATAAACAAATTTACTGCTTGGCAAGGCTGATTTTGGGATAGAGAAGGATTGAAGTGTGAAGGTATTCATTGTTTGCTTTTCCTTTCTCAGTCCTCCATTGGATGTGGACCATTTGTGTTGGGTGTAATTTGGTATTGCCGCTAGGGGAAGTGAATACATGTTGACAGAATGTATTGCCTCTGATCTGACTGTGGTAAATGATAGACTTTTATTTAACCTTCCACAGAAAATAAGAGGAATAGTGTGGGAATAAATTCTTTTGTAGGCAAGCTTAGTCTTTCATATCAGATTCAGTGTTTAGCGTAACAGATGGTAGTCTCTGTTAAGGTTGCAGAGCCTCTGAATTTCTTCTTGATGTTATTTCAAGGAGCCTGTCAGCTCTAATCATAAGCCTTGCACAAAATGTATCCCTAGTCTGTATTTTTAGTTTTTGCCCTGGAATATTTAGGCTTCCTGTGTTTGGGAGTACTGAAATAGATGCATGAAACATAAACAAATATTCTTCATGTAACAGAAAGTATAAGGGGCTTTGGCTATGGCTTCCTTTCTCTCTTGACAGTCCTCCCACACCTTGTGTGTGGCTGTCTAATATAAGTCAAATTCTTAGGCTTACATCAGTTTTCAAATATTTCTGAGGTTTTGGCAGCAAATAGGCTGGCTGAATAGAGAGCCTGAGTTCTTCAGGAAGGCATGAGTTATTGTCATCTTTTATTCTTTAGGCCTGCCAAATATATGACACCTTATATATCACTTAATGTCTTTGGCAGCCCTGTCACATTAGCAGACTGATAGGCTATGGGAAACGAATTCACCCCAGCAGGGTGGTTGTGGTGCCAGTTCTTTGCCTGGCATACAGCTAGATGAAATCTGAGAGCAGAAACTGAAGCTAGTGGGATGAGGAGGTGAACCTAGATAGCAACATAACGAGGGATGTAAGGGTGGAGCAAAGGGCACTGGAAAGGGGAGCAAGGGGCATAGGCTGGAAACAACTTCCTTCCACTTAACTGGTAGGGCGTGAGTGTGTTTTGGCCGGGAGCATGGTTCTCCTAGTTACCCAGTCAGATTTAGAAAGAGATAAAGAAATTAGTTCAAAGTCATATTAATTCCCTGTGCAGGGCGAGATGGGATGTGTTGATTTTTAATGCACTTCCAGCTGATGATGGTAAAGCACCTGAGGACTTGTGGAGTGAATAAAAAGGCTTGTGTTATATAGCCTAAATTTTTTCAATATAACACAGTGACTGTAGCCTATGGGAGTGCAGATTCTATTCCTGCTTTGAGCAACTTGGGAGAGAAGGGAAACTGAAATTGAGCATGTAAAAAAAAATATTTCATCTAGAGTTGTGCACAATTCAGCCCCAAATTTTAGTATAAATAGCCTAACATGTTATCTCTGATACTGAAGAAATTTGGAGAGGAATGTCATCTCTAATGAAGACAAGATTGGGGAGATAGAATACATCAAAGCAGGTCTTTTAGCTGCATTCAGAATGCAGCTCACTGCATAATTGTAGTAGCATACTCTAAAAGAATTTACAATGTGGCAACTACCTCAGTTTATTTTTCATTTGGGAGCTGAAGTATCTGTTGTATAAGAAATGAAGGAGGGCAGGAGAAGCTGCTTGATGCAGCTGGGGGGGAAAGGAGAAAATAAAAAAATCCACCACCAACCAACCACACCCAGCAATGACAAAACCAAGCACAGAACAGAAACCCAAAAACCAACAAAACAACTGACATTTATACATAGGTATGCATGACTAAACCCATAAACTGTACACATTCTGCAGATTCTCTTTGATTTGCTCATTGCCCTTAAGACATTCCCTTACTATAAACCTGAACAGCTTCTCTTCCTGTGGAGAACAAGCTTACCAACAAACCGTGTGTTTTTTCAAATTCAGAATTATCTCTCAGCAGGTATCTTGATGGAACGGGATAAATACCCTTTTAATTTTTTTCTATAGGGTAGTATGTAGAAACTAAGCATTTAGGATGATTGCTGGATTTAAATCAGCAGCTCTTTATCTGCATTTTGAGATCAAGTACCTGCAGTGTTGACACTTGTAGTAGTCCAAGGACCTTACCCTGGTTTTGCAGTTAACTTCAGGGAGGCCATTGTCATTCAGCTGTTTCCTCCTTTCTGACCCTGCATTCTTTCAATTTGCTTGCATACTCTTACGGCAAGTTATTTGAATGCTAAAGAGAGCTAAATGTTCTTTGGCCCACAGCTTCTATTTGGCTCCAGTATCCTGTGGGAGAAGAGTGGTTCCTCCATGCCTCTTTCCCCAAAATTCATCTGCAGAAAGCAGTGCTGCCACCCTCCCATACCTCTCAATATTCTAAACAAGCTTTTGAGGAGATGTTTGGGATACTTCCAGTTTAGGCTGCTTAATAGAATAGAATCAGAATGGCTTGGGTTGGAAGGGATCTTAAAGGTTCCAGTTAGACCAGGTTGCTCCAAGCACCATATCTGGCCTTAAATACTGCCAGTGACGGGTGTCCACATCTTCTCTGGGCAACCTGTGCCAATGCCTCACCACCCTCACAGAGAGGAATTTCTTCCTAATATCTAATCTAAATCTACCCTCTTTCAGTTTAATGCCATTCCCCTTTGTCCTGTCACTAGATGACATTGTAAAAAATCCCTCTCCAGCTTTCTTGTAAGTCCCGTTTTAGGCACTGGAAGGCTGCCATAAGGTCTCACCGGAGCCTTCTCTTCTCCAAGCTGAAGACTTCAGTCTAAATCTAGCCGGTGACCAATTTTAGGCAAAACTTCAGCTACCAGATCTTGGTGGGTTTTGTTTTGTTTTGTTCTTTTCTTTCTCTGAAATAATAGATTTATGAAGCATAGATTAATGGAAACTTGCAAGCCTTAAGATACGTCCACTAGCTGTAGACATTTGTCAGATTTTAACTACGGTAGTAACAGCCTCAATTTATGCTTAATTTACTGTTAATGATCTTGGAATTGCTTTATAAGATGGTATAAAAGGCAGATTTTTTTATATATATTTTTTTTCCCACTGAGTAAGTTCCTTTTGTTTATTTGAAACATTAACTTTCTTCCTTGGTTATTAAATTTGTTATTTAGCTAAAATTTTGGAAGCACTTTTTGCATAAAGGCAGATGAGTTTGTATTAATACGGTAATGTACTCTGTCTTGTTAAAGTGACATTTGTATGCCCAGTAGAATATTTATAATGAATTTTAGGTTTAATTTCTTCTAAACAGGCTTTAGCAATCTGTCATTGGTGGAGTGTTAAAATCACTGTGACTGTTCAATTTCCTGTTTGCATTCAAATGGACATGTTTTTCTCCTTGAGATTTAGAGCTAGTAAATCGTTTGGAAAACTTTGTAGGAGATACCTCCTGGACACTTGCTCTGATAAATCATTTGCATTTGCAAAGCATTGGTAAAGTAACAGTTTTCCTATTCTGGAAATCTTTCCAGCTCTTTCAAGCAGCTGAAAAATTAACTAAAGGAGATTGTGAAAGAGGTTATTTCCTACAAATGCAATACGAAGTTGAACTTATATTCTGACTTTCATAGTACTTGTCATTCTTCTTTCTGATATATGCTAATAATGTAATCTTTTTGTCAAATCTATTCAGGTGTAGAATTTGGGGCTCGAATGATAACTATTGATGGAAAACAGATAAAGCTTCAGATATGGGACACGGTAAGTAATAAATCATAGAACTTACTTAAACATGGGGCTCCACTAGCTTTCCTTTTGTTCTAGTTGAGCTTTCTATCATTAGCACCCATGTGAGACTATGTGCTTTGTCTTGCAGCTTTCTTTGGTTTCTGTGAAGTTAAAATTTTTTTAACTTTCCTATTTTTTATTTTTTTTGTGTGACGTATTCATAAAACCGTGCAAGTTTCTGCTGTTTGCACTGTAACTTTACTTCCTCAAGTAACACTGTGGCAGATTTGTAAGACTAGAATTTGTGCTGCATCACGTTTTTGTGAAAGCTTTCTGTTTTATTAAGACCTCCTAGTTCTCTAAACTTTCTCTGTGCATTCATGCAAGGTTTGGTTAATACAGTGTTCTGTTGGGAAATTTAATCAAGAATTCTCTAGAGGAAAAGTTTATGTTTCCAATGTAGAAGAAAATACCTGGCTCACTCTGCTCTTCATAGAAGACTTAAGAACTCAAGTTCACTATAAACAGAAAGGGTGGTAAATACTTGAGATAATCAAGAAGGGACTGGTAAAAGGTTAAAGTTTTAAAAAGCTTAACAAAAAACAATAACTTTTGAGGGGATTCAGGTTAAGAACAGGCATTAGCAAAGTCGGCTGTGTTCTCATCAGTGGATTTACTGTAGAGCTATCAGTGTTTACACTTGTGATGCAAGTGTGTTAAGATGCTCATTCTAATAGCTTTGTCTTTCAAATGTGCGTAACTGTTCCCTAAGGCAGGGTTGTCTGTCCCCTTTTCCAAAAGCATATTAGGATACCTTTAGAAACTGGCAGTTTATGAGCCGTAGGCTTGTTTATGTGCTCCTTTTGGTGCCGCAAATCAATGAAGGGAGATACATTTTTATATGCAAGCATGCATACTTGCATATGTATTTAAAAACCTAAACAAAGGCAATATTTTAGCTAACTTCATAGGTAGGATCTGAAAAAGTTCATCACTTGAAATGGCATCTAACACTTGTGCCTCCTTGAATGTTCTCTATGAAAACGTATAGGAGAACATGGTTAGATTGTGCTTAGCTCAGGCTTTTAATGTGTTGGGCATTTTTTGCTGTTACAGTTGTGGATTGCTGACTGCTGAGGTTTTTACATTTGGCAGTGTGCACTTGCAGCCCAGAAAGCTAGCGGTATCCTGGGCTGCATCAAAAGGAGCCTGACCAGCAGGTCGAGGGAGGTGATCCTACCCCTCTACTCTGCTTTTGTGAGACCTCACTTGATGTGCAGTTCTGGTGTCCTCAACATAAAAAGAACATGGAACTGTTGAACAAGTGCGGAGGAGAGCTACAAGGATGATCAGGGGACTGTGAAGATAGGCTGAGAAAGTTGGGGCTGTTCAGCCTGGAGAAGAGAAGGCTGCGTGAAGACCTCATAGCAGCCTTCCAGTATCT
>JANRGW010019966.1:0-14869 GCA_024733675.1 Psilopsiagon aymara | reverse complement strand
CCTGCCCCCGCCGCCCCCGGCCGGCCGCCTCTCGGAGGGGCCGCAGTCCGGCCCGCACCCCCGGGGCGGGGGGCGATAGGCGGCGGCCGGCACGGAGGGGCTTTGCTGCTCGGCGAGCGGAGCGCGGGACGCGGCGAGGCAGGGACTCCTTTGTGTGGGGCAGGAATGCGAGGAAGGAGACTGGGCGCTGCGTCCCGCTGGAATGTAGTTAATGCTGGAGCCAAACAATGATTTTCACCGAGTCAGTCAGGGAGAGGGCGGCCGCGGCGCTGCGCGGCGGCTTCTCCTCCGCACCGCCCTCTCTTCTCCGTGGCCGGCAGTCTCCAAGACCCCCTGCCCAGGGCTGGCTGTCGGGGGGTGCCGCCGCGGGCCAGCGGGCCTGTCACCGTTGAGCCGGGGGCTCGGCGGAGCGCCCCCAGGGCGGCCGCGCACGGAAGGGTCTGTCGGGGAGGCAGCCCCTGGGGTCCCTCTTTCCGGGGGGCTCCGCCGCCCTCGCCTTTCAACGGAGCTTTCCGGCGGGACCCTCGGAAAGGGGTGCTCCCTCCCATCCCCCCAGATCGGCGTAGGGGCTGCGGTCAGCGCCGTGCTGCCCATGACTTACACGTGTGCGTAACCTCGGAGCAGGGCCGGTGACCCGCTCAGCGCCCACGGTCCGCGCCGCAGCTGATCGCCATTAGCAGTTAGGTAGCCTCCTTGTTTTCTTTTATAGGCAGTGCTGAGACATATGATAAACATATTGTGGCCTAAAGCATTGACACGAGTTTAAGAAAGCAAGCTACTGTGTAACTTTTCAAGAGCTGCATCTGTTGATCTGGTAACAAGACCCCGCGCTGCTTGCCATTTATATCTGTACGTGCACAAAAAAGGCTGCCCGAAAATAACACCCCCAAAATGGCTACTGAACTGAGAACTCCCCTACTAAACCAGCGCCTTACAGTTAATTTTATTGTAACTAAGCTGAAATCCCTGACGATCATTGTGTCAATGGCAGAAATGCTGACAAAGCCCTAACAACGCGTACCTGAACAATGTTCTCACACTGCCAGGTGCTGGGTGCCCTGTGAAGAGAGAAATACGTTGCAATATTGAGCTATAGCCATTGTGCCATGCCAAGAACATTTTATCCTGTTACCATACCTAATTAAACATTAAAAGCAATTGTGTACTCAAAAATGTCCTCAGGTGTGGAGGGCAATTGACTGGCAATCTGTTTGTGTGGAGGGGTGGCAGGGGGGTGGAAATCCAACAAATCATATAAATACATAAAGCAAGACATGAAAAGCAAACCTATTAGACATGGGAGAGGTAGTCACAGTGAATGTGATCATCCATGTGCCAATACAAACGGTCTTGGGAGCCAAGTGTTCTTTTCTAATATATGTTCACATCTTTCATTACACTTTTTGCCAGTCTCCTAAACAACATGTTACTTGTGGGACAAGTTACACTCCATCTGTAGTCTGCAGGTCTGTGGTGGCTGGAAGCACCTCTTGCAGCTTTGTGTCCCGGTGCATGCCATCCCTGCTCCAGCTAACTCAATGCAGGCCCATTGACCAGCAGCAAAAGCTTCCCAGCAAATGTGCCACAGCACAGAGGAGGATCAAAGCAGAAGTTCAAGTCCCATTCAAGCCTTGGGCTTTCTGGTAAAGCTGTCAGCAAAGACACAAACTGTGCTGTTGGCCATATGGCATGGACACGCACCCACCAAGAGCAAAGAGAAGTTCCTTCCAGAGAGCACATGGAAATTACCATTAACTTGAGCCCTCCATCTACTCCACCTGGGACTCCTCACAGTGTTTGTTTGGGGCAGCGGGTGCCTCATGAGCTGCTGCCTTCATGTGCAGGAGCTCCTTCTTCAGCCCTTCCTAGGGCCTGCACTAGGATGCTCTATCTTGTTACAGACTTTGAACTACCTACTGTGATTTTTACAAGGTTGTCTTCCTGAGAAATTAGGAGAGGGTCATGGACAACCTGGGGACTTGGTCCATCAGAGCACATGTAAGGAAAAATTAGTTAAATGTTTGTTTTGTTTTGAAAAACTTTACAACATTAAGTAACTTTACGATTAACTTAGCAGTGGGTAGGACACATTGGGAGGCCCCTCTGGTGAGCTCCTGCATGGAAGCATTATGAGTATCTGTCTTTACAGTAAGAGCTGCAGAGCTGATGCTGCATGAAGTCAGAAGTGTGAGCTGCAGCAGGAGCTGCTTGTCCTTCTGTAGCTCTACCCCTCTGAGCCAGAAATCTGCCCCTTTTTCCACCTTTTGGGGCAGCATAGTTCTATATTGCTTTTGTTGCAAGCAGGTAGCAAGTTTCTGTGGTAGCAAGTCTCTTGCTACCTAAGTCATTAAAGCACGTTGAGAATGAACTCCTGGGAAAATCATATAGGAGACCAAGAGAATATGGGGAATCTAAGGAAACACTTTTTTTTGTAAGCAATGTGGATCAAATGATAAAAATCGCTTTTACTATTGAGAGCTTATGCTCAGTAAGTAAATCCTCAAAGCCAGGCCCAGATGAGCCTGCAGCAGCCCTAGGCCAGACTATCCCTGTGTTCCCATCTCAGCCGTGCTCCAGGGGCAATACTACAGACCCCCTCTTCACCAGTAAATCGTACTTCTGTCATACACGTAATGAACATAACATTTATCCACACTATAGCCACAGATGCAGGCCACATGGGTGAAATAAATACGCTTGCAGTGGTACATAGCACACTTGTGCACTACTGCGTTTCTCACATATGTGCTGGACCATATGTGCTGGGCTGTGCAAACAGAAAGTGTGGAGTTGAAGCTGCTGTTGCTGTATTAAGTACCCCCATCATTCTCCTAAGTCTTATGTACTAGAAAACTCAAAGTTGTAGATCAGCAACCTTGATGTGGTATTCTCCTCACTTTATTTTAAATACATTTGCTGAATTATAACAACCAACAGTAAAATACATGTATTGCAAAAACACACACTTCCACAATCAAGAGCACAAGAGCTGTCATAGAGCATTATAAAAGCTGAACCTAGTTTCTTAATTTGGGGTGGCAATCCTTACACCTGATTTTAAGTTATATCAGTAAATCAGATATGAAGGAAAGCCAGCTGCTTCTGTTAAACTCCTTTGTCTGAGACTTAAAGGGAGCAAAAAAGCCAGGTGGAATTATTGATCTGTGAATACCAGCCGGCTGGGCCTCGCGGGCAGCGTGCTCCTGTTTCTCCTAATTACCAGTGCCTTTAAGGAAAGGCTGCTCAAGCCAGCAGGCAGGGAGTTGGTGGTCTGTGGGGGATTTTGTTTTTCTGAGTTGCAAATGACTTAATGCTAGCAAAGCAGAGAACATGCCCATGTAAGAATCCACCAGCGAAATTCTATCCCTGAGGAAGACAATGGCAAAAGCCCCCCTGGCTTGTGCTGTGGTGTATGTTGTATCAAGCGTGGTTCTACTGGTACAGTGTAGGAGGAGAGTGCTTTGTCTCACTTCATTAATTTAATGATTTGAGGCTGCTCTACAGATCTGCTCTCTGAATTGGATGCTACCTGAGTTTTTGCAATTTTGCTCATTGTCTCCAACATTAAAGAAGTCACTGAGATTATACCTGGAGGGCCAGAAGGTAAATAAGGCTTCTTATTACTCAGGGATTTGCTGTTCTTATTGCCAGTTTTAAAGCTGATTGGTTTCTAGGGGAGGAATATAATGATTATTCTCTTTCTCTGGTCTGTTTAAAGTTTAATTTAAAAAAACCTCAACAAAGCAAAGCACCAAAACCCCTGTGAAATTCATACAAAAATTGTGCTGAGAATTTTTTTTATTTAGG
This sequence comes from Psilopsiagon aymara, assembly GCA_024733675.1. Lineage (NCBI taxonomy): Eukaryota > Metazoa > Chordata > Aves > Psittaciformes > Psittacidae > Psilopsiagon > Psilopsiagon aymara. Next base: position 11,062 of record JANRGW010019966.1, on the reverse strand, counting down.
ATAGGGAGACTGAAGTTTTAGTTTCATTGGAAGTGATAGTGGTCTTGTGTTTTACATTGCTTTGTTTTGCATGCTTGGGTCCTGTCAATTTGTGTTGTGATAGCTTTAAGCAAGCTTTTTTGAATATAAAGTTTGGATATTAATATGTATTTGGACTTACACAATTTGTTAATCACCTTGTTCTGACGTGTTCTTAAATGTACTCATTTACAGTCGATCGCAGCTTTTAAAAGCTGGACTTTTTGTCTGCGTTTTAGGGCACCATCTTCTGGTAGACAGAACACATTGTGTTCGAATGCTTGTGCGAGGCAGAACTATTTAAAGTATTTTTGACTAGCACCACTCTGCAGGCGTACAGGTCATTTCTCATTCTAAATCTGCAATAAAACACTATTTAACATTTTTTGCATTCTTCTTATTCATTGCAAATGCAGCTATTCACTGTGCTGCACAAATTTAACTTGGGACAGACCTCTGTGAAATTCCAGTCACAACAGGCGCTTTGTGGACCTGCTAGGTTAGACAGACAACATATGTCCAAGCACTTACAATTAATACACCATTTATGTATCTTATTTCTTTTATAGTTTCATCTTCCATTTCTCATATATATTTCAGACAGTAACACTTCTGGCCAAAGCACTTTATTGGCTTGTACTTCGGAGACTGCAGATGGCCTTAGTCATACTTCCTTGCAGTCACAGGACTGTGTATTCAAACACAAAGCTAGCTTAATAGCAGCCGTTGCATTTGCATAAATACATAAGTCTGCTCAATTAGCAGTGCATCCTCTTAGTACTTTTAAGGTGGTCTTAGGTTAATACAGCTTCTTAATTCAGGGATTTAGGACTCAAAAGAGCTAAAATTTATCTTGACACGTTAAGAAGAAAGCACTGATTGTGATACTGCAAGCCATCATCTGGCAAAGAAATCAGATAGCATTAGTGCCTTTAATAAAACCCAGAAACACTGTGTGAGGGTCAGACTTCTATACACATGCCTCCCTATTCTCCGCTGGTGAAAAGCATCGGATTAACTGTATGCATCTCTTCATAGCCATTCAAGAAACAAGGCAGGCTATGAGCACTGACCTTCTGACCTGGCCATACAGCGCACTTCAGCTACGGTGAGAAAGATCATTTCAGAAGAAAGAGGACGCTGGTTCGTGGACAACACCAGTTACATATACATTTCATGGTATTTTCCATATTAAATGGTATTACAGAGACAACACTTGCTAACTGAAAACAATGAACACGTTTGCAAGAAGTATAGAGTTGTTTCATAAGCGAAGGAACTAATGAAGGATGGTCTCCTACAGGTCTGTATTCTACATCCTTTGCATTCTCCTGCTCGTAACTTCCTCTCCAAAACCCCAGTTATGCTATCACACCTTCTATCACACCCAGTTCTATCACACCCTTTGTCTCACAGAGCTGTCCCACTGCTACAGACTGACCCTAGTCTTCAGCCGCTATAAGCAGCACCTCCAGGTTCCTCCCACCATATTCACCTACATCTGTAGCTTTGCCAGTGTTCTTTCGTCTCTGGAACTCCTCTATAACATCTTTATTCCTCCCCCAGGCCCACCTACACACTACCTTGTCTGTGGCCTCTTTATATTCACAGCTCCTAGAAGCTCCCTGATGTCCTAGTTTGGTCTCTTAGCCACCCTTTCTTTGCAACGCTCTCAGGCTACCTCAGCTCTCTGGTAAGATGCAAACTCCCATGTGGACCTGCATAAAGACCCAGCACAGTACTGCACTGCAGAAGGCTAAGTGCTACTGTAGGAGTGGTTCTGCATCTCTGTTCCTCCTTACCTACAGCCACTTACTTATGGAATTGCAGTAGCTTTGAGATCACTGATATAATTGCTTAATGTCTCCAAGTAGCTTCAAATGCTGGGGAGGACTGGCAGAGCAATTCCTTACCTTTTCTTTGAGAAATCACACTGAAAATTTGTCCCCGTTCCTCATGTGAGTGAAGAAGTATGTGGATGAGAAAGACAAAAATAATGACAGGTACCTAAACAACAGTTCCCCTCTCTTAACAGAACAGGTATCAAGCTATATCTAGGTGTACCTTTATTTACTTCATCCTATTCCTCCCTTAAAGAAGAATGAAAGCCTCCAAAACAAAGCACAAAATGGCCTCCCCCTCCTATTCCATTTTCTCCATGTCAGTCTGATTTGTAAACCCCCTGCTTAGACACCAGCCCAGAAATAACCTCAGGCAAGCAAAACACAGATGACTGACTTGTGCCAAATTTGTTGTGTTACTTTGATCCTGGTTTCTGTATTTTAGATGCACAAAAGTGAGGGTTTCTTGTCCTTACAGATGCAAAGTGAAGAAAGAAAATAGCCCTGCCTATAAACACAGAAACAGAGCACAGGGAAAAACAAATCTATGTGCCTTAATTGTTTATTCAGTATTCTAATCCAAATTTAAAATTTTGGGTCTATAGAGAGATGGCTTGAAGCAGGTATCAATGGTATATACTAACTGAACAGGAGCCTATTTTATCTTCTGGGATTAGCAAGAGATCTTTGTTGTAAAGGTCAGAACTTGAAATGGCACATCGATCTGTTTCCCAGCTGTCAAAGTCAACCGGCGAGGAAGGCATGCACCTATCCATATGATTCAACAGCGAAATGGTTTCATAAAGTAAAGTTAAAATGTCACATAGTTTGTACTACAAACATTAATTATTCACAGATTAAAGTTGCTCTTTAGAGGTGGGCTGTCTGTTATCAGTTGCCCCTTAAGGGTGATCCTCTAGATGCTTTGAGAATCAGACAGGTTGTACTTCTGCTGTTATGAAATATATTTATTTTTACAATAAGGTTGTGGGAAGTCGTTACAAGTTTCTTCACCGTAAGCCAGAGCAGCTTAATGAATCTCTAGTTAACTGTTGTGTATCAACAGTGGTTGATATTTCTCTCCATGCTTCACTGCATAAAAAGAATATTGAACTAGCATACAAAGATACACTGCTATGTTCAGCTACACTGAAGCATTTTACTTTGTTCTTTTTCATACATGCAACTGAAATTCACTGTGTAAATAAAAAAATACAATCATCAAGAATGAGTTGTTACTATGAAAATCAGCCAGAAAAGCTTATAATCTGTTTTACAGAAACTTGATCAGTATAAACAACTTGAGAATGCTGTGTGACAGAAGAGCAAATACGAATTTCTAAACTAATTTAATGAGGCTGCCTCCAAAATTATTAGTGAAGACAGAGCCTACATGAGAATTGCCAAGTTAAGGTGCTAGGAAGAATTTCTCTTCCATTTTAACAATTCAATCTTACGTTTTCCAGCTACACTTCCTTCCATATTGGTATAGCAGTTGAATAAGCTGTCAGTTGAAAAGTGGCTTGCCTTGTGGTATTTTTTTGATTACTTGAAAGCTTAATAAATGCTTTGATTTATAGCTTGCTCTCAAGGGCATGAGACAGTTAAGGTGAAAAATTCTACATTAATACAATGTTGGTGACTAGTAGCCAACTAAGGACACTCATAGTCCAGTTCTGAAAAGCAATTTTTTCATTTAGCACAGAAGCAGCTTGCAGTTTTCATTCAGCACTGCCAAACTTAAAAACCGATTAGAACAGCTGACACTATATGAACAGCCTGCCATATGTTCTATAGCAGCCTGTGAAAAGAAAAGATTAAAAATCATTCACTTCAAAGTATTTTGCAGGAACAATGTAAGAGCATTTTTTGGCCATCTAACTTACTAATCAAACAAAAGCAGCCCAATTACATCTTGTAAATATATCAAGATGTAATTACCTGGGTAGTTAAAATTCTAAACTGCCCTTCACGCTGCAAACCAAATGATGGTGCATCATTAAAATTACCTAATGATTTTCTAAAACTTCACCTAAGCAGTGTCCTGCAGCGGTATCCCTCCAAGATACACTGTCTGATTAATTCTGAACATTTCTGCAATCTGGCTTCCTTGACAGCTGTCTACGGCCCTAAAAAGCTGGAGAGTATCTCCTTGGACAGCAGCATCCCAAATACTTTACCAGTACTGTCATTTTATGCTGTTAACACTAGTAACTTAAGGAGCAATAGCCCCCCACTTCTCACCCCCAAATCTGTTGGTGTTGCACGCTATTTTGATTCAGGTCATATGCCATTTAACTTCCAAGTCATGAACACTCAACTTCAGTAAAACTAGTACAGTAGTTACCAGAATTGTACTTGAAAGCCGAGTTCCTATCAACCAGTACAAGCAGGGCAGTAAGGAATGATCAGACTGTCTTTGACACATTACACATGCTATCAGCTTAGATAAAGCTTTGTCATGGCACAGTAAGTACATCTGATTACACAGCTAAGCTATTAAATAATTTAACAAATCACTAACTTCACTTCTGGAAAAAATTTAAACCCACAATATCAGCCTTAATTTTGGAAGACGTACCTAGATATACTAGATTCTAGTACATCAGCTGTTCACAGCAAGAACTATAAAAGCTGCTCACTGCAGCATTGAAATCCTTTCTGTAATACCCCTAATTTACATCTTTACCTCTTTATATCTTTACCTCTTCACTCCTGCTGGACAAGAAGCAACTAACTCCAGTTAGTTTTTTACATTCTGCGTCTATACAGTTAACATGTTCAAAATTCAGTTTGCAAATTGTTAACAATAAATCTTGTCCAACCCATTCCTCTGCAGTGAAAGGCCAATTTGGCATACCTATGTATAAATAGTAGCGGTTTTGGTTCACTACTGGAAAGCAATTTCAGTGCAGTGACAAGCAAAGGCTGATAAACATGGTCTTAGGATCAACACTGATGGTTTTGAGAGCTACCAAACAGATGAATACAGCTGGTTTTAAGATACCGATTCTAAACATTACACTTTTGTCCAGTGCACAAAATGTAACATACAACAGACTGATGCCTTCTTCTTCCTGAAGGTATGAGGTGGCAAAGCATGTGTGTGGTGGTGCAAATGCTCCGACTGAAGAGGCCAATAACTGATTGTCCAAGAAAAGACCATTCACAAAAGTTTTATTAAAAAAATTCCCCTTTCAACCTCAAACAAGTGAAGCTTAAGTTCTGTACTACTAGGTTATGTTTAGAAAAATGAAAATAATACAGTAATTTTTGAAGGCTATACATTGTAAAATCCCATAAGTGCAAGCAAATATAGCAAGCATTTCAGATGTCATTTATTTGGTCCATCAGATGTACAGTATAGTAGTAGTATCTGAGTTTACAAAACATCAAATATAAATAACCTGAAACTGTAACAATACACAAAAATTTGCTTCTTACATTGACATACCAGGCAGTACGAGCTGAAAAACTTGAGTAAATTAACAGTTTTACAGTAATGTACATAGTTCCAGCTGAAGTTCAAAAACACTGTTAGAACATGGCACTAATCTCTTTTATTGAATTTTTTTCTTCACTTGTTCAGGGTGTGAAAAATGTTTAGGACTAGGCTAAAACTGTTTTTCTTCAAGAAAAAAAAAGATAAAAAAATGAAAGTACTAAAAATCTGCACACCAGATTATTACCCTTTACTAAACAATGTAGGTTTTTTTTGTCCTATTGAATTATACCTAAACAGTATTTACACATAATAACATGCTTTTTATGACTGTTTAAGCAAATAATTATCTGTAAGTATTTATAAACTATGTTTCCACTACATTTAATATATGGAATTAATATAGAAAAACTTCTGAAAGAGTCTATTGAGAAGAGACCTTTATCATTTAGAGAAACAAATTATTTAAGTCAGTGGTTTGGTATTCACTTGGAACAAAGGCCTTAAAATTAGTCTAGTTCTGTGCATCTTTCACATCCCAACATAGTATGCTGTTACTGTATTACATTATCTGAATCATTTTGTCAAGAGGCATTTGTATGTTCAGTCTAATGCTATAATTTCATCTTGCTCTTCTGTCTCCTCAGTACGCGCTCTCTTTGTACTGACACACTCTTTATCTTCTAGTTTTCTCTTGCGGGTTTTGTTTTCCATATCATCATCAACATTGCTTGAAGTACCTTCATCTTCAGAATCAACAATCAATAGATCATCTTGATCTGGAGCTGCAAAATATATGGTTTTAATTCAAGTGGACACCGTAAAGACAGCCTACTCTCAACCCAAATTTCATACGTAAAAATGTCCCTAATACAATAAATACAGCTTGGATCATTCTTTATTATTCTTTGTCATTTAACTGCAAGAGTATTTTGAAAAGTGTCAAACAGAACTAACAGATATCTAACTTATATCTGTCACATGTATCAGATTCATATGCTACCCCTGTAGAACACTATGATGTTTCCAGACATGAACCTTCAGTGCTTAAGTATCCAATACTGATTTAACTTAATCTACATTGAGTATGTTCATATCCTCTACATCAGGAAGGTGACGGCACTTCTTCCTGAATAGGAAATACTATCTTCTTGCCATGCCTTGCTTGACAGGTGAAAAAGAATTATTTTGGAAGCAGATAATAAAGATGTCTTTTTAAATTAACAAAATGAAGCATGATCAAAGACATCCACAAAGTAATTTTTAATCTGCTCAGACAAAGTGATTGATCTGGTTGATACTTTTTTGCCAAGCAATAGCATGATCATCAGATGGAATGGGTCTAACTTAATCTAAACCACTGTGCAAAATGATGCCTTTAAGATGAGACCCCACTAAACCCTTGCAAGTTAAATATAATATAATTTCAGGTTTTACATAATGTAAAGCTTTTTTTAGCAATTGTAATTGTAATAGCAATTTTTCTATTTAATATTATATTTTACACTAAGGCAATTTAAATGCCTCTTATTTCCTGCTGGCAAAGTTAAGTCATAAAACTGAAGACAATCGTTTCAATTGGACTGCTCTACTGAAAGACTTTTTTTTTTTATTACTGTCATTTACCTGTTGATGTTGAGGGCTGTGCTCCATCATCACTACCATTGGTAATGTTCTTGGATGTTGGTTCTGATGGTTTAGGGCCAACCTTTTCAGGGGTATCACCAACAACTTCAAATTCTACATCTTTTTCTAGGTCTTCACTGTAGAAGAATACAAACACTTTTAAACAATCAGGTGAAAATAAAAAAATCCTGTCTTTTTAACAAAGAATGCATGTCATTACAGTGTTAGAGCACCCTGCAACTGTGACAAAATGAGAAAAACATGTCAAAAAGAGGAAAACATGTTTAGTCCTCCTTTAGAATTTATGCTTTAGCTATTCATAAACACTGTTCCACCCAGTGCCATGACTTAAAAGCATTACCTGAGCTTACCTTTCTTCCTCAATGTCACATTCCTGCTCTCAAAGTGCAGTGTGTTAAATTACTGTACAAAAATGTATGTTACTTGTCCTGGGTTAAATACACACACCAATTATTTCAAAGTGACTTCTATTTGCATTGCTGTATCTGAACACATGTAGTCAAACACATGATTTACTACCTCAGCAGCCTGGGTGGCTTTCTGCCTTTTAAAAGATTTTAACGGCAGTTTCTCATTTGTTGGCTGCCTCAAAAGTAAGTTTGTTTTCTGCACTTTATTTTTATGTTGTGCAATGACAAATTATTCAAATAAACATTTTTCCAATTACTCTTGGAAAAAAAACCTAACAACCAAGAAAACCAACACCCCACCCCCCCAAAACCAGAAAAATCCACATCAAAACCCCAAACACCCTAAACTTTATAAATTCATTAAAAAATAACAATTCCTATTTTACCTCTTTATTTTCAGTCCACAACTTAATCTTTGAGCTTTATTCATTAATTTAAAATTCTGAGTTGGAAGTTCCCTGTGGAACTGTTCTACATCTATATACAAAAATAATTATTTTAAAATCCTTACCTATGAAGCACATTGATTAACAGCGTATAGTCCTGGAGGAAATCATCTGCTTGTAGTCTAGTGCCGTTTCGAATTCCAAAGTCTGATAATTTCCTATGGTTATTTGCTACAAAAAAAGTGAAAACCTGTATGAACAGTAGTAGTGTATACAGCTATTTATGTAAAGATCCTTTACACCTGAGTAAGTATGATGAAATGAGTACTCCAGAACTTCTATGTAGAAACATAAGATTAACATTTATTTGCTATATTTAAAGCTAGCCATCAGGAGTTAAAATTACTTATGTTTGACATATTTACCCCTCATGCATCATGTTCAGGCGCTACACTATTATTACATTTAGAAACATTTTGGAGAGAATATTTGTGTTACAACAGTGCTTCCAAGCATCATTAAAAAGACCACAATCTAAGTTCAAGAAAATGAAGCAGCCTTGTGAAGAGAGGAAAATGACTGGTGCACTTTCATAGCTACATACCTACTCTTGAAAGGAATCTGGACACTTCAGGTGAAAAGCACTTTAAATAGGAAAACTGAGCTGGACATGAAAGCTTTTAGATGATACCAGTAGCTATTTTTGAGCCACTTAAACACTTACAAACCAGCTCTCTTCAAATATTAGTCTATAGGATGAACCCTAGAACATTTGCTATACTTCCATTCTATGTATCTTGGTTTCTTCCTAGTTTGTATCTACTTTTATCTAAAACGCTTCAGTATGCATACCTTCTGTTTCTCCTTCTTCTGAAGAGATAAGAATTGTTCCTTTTCCATCATCTATTTGTACATCAGGTGCTACCATAGCAAATTTTTCTTTCACTATCTGAAATGATAGAGGTGATTATTTCATTAAGATTGGAATTAAAAACACTTACAAAAAAGAATCCTGAATCATGTTGATTTTCTTATCCTGGTTCATTTTCAGACATCTGCTGAAAAACTATAATGACTACACTTTTTTACTTTTATTTTTTTTTAAATTTCCATGAACAAAAGAATGATATTTTTTGTTGTCTGAAATCTACAGGTTTAGATATGTTGAAAAAAATTTAGAATACCTCATATAATGGCCGAAACATGTCAATTGTGACTATACAACTGAAATGTGGCTACTGAACAACTGAAATACAAATTCGTTTTTTTGTTGTTAAATACAAACAGGCTTTTAAACCACCAGAAAGTCATAAAATACAAACATTCTTTCACAAGATACAAAAGTGCACATAGCCAAGAAGCAGGCTGGCTAATCTAGGTCTTGTTGTTGCTCAGAGAAATGCAAAACGTAAAGCAAATATAAAAGTTTGTGTTCAGTAAAAATACACAGAGTAAAACCCTAACTTTAATAATTTACAGTATTAGAATAATAACAAAAGCCATAGCTAATACTCAAGATTTACCTTATCCTGGAGTGTTAACACAGTAACTTTGTGTACATTAAGTTTCACAGTCACTTCTGGCTTACTTGCACATACGTAACAGTTAGGATTTGGAGGATCCAAAGCACAAGGAACCAATAGCTTCTTTCTGGGATTTGGCTGCTTGTTCAGAAAAATCTTGAGGACGGAAAAGAACAAACCAAGTTATTCTGTAAGTAACAGCAGCCATAAAACTTGTTTTCCTACAGATTTATTTATTTAGTATCACAGGTTGTTCTGTTCCCTAATTCTTCCTGACATGCCTGCTGAACAGGAAAATGTATTACAGTCAGTTCACAGTAACACCTGTGCTGACTGACCAGCTGCTGCCAAATTAAGATGAAATAACCATATTTCAAGCAATGTCAGTCTGGCTCTCTATCCTATTCAGCAACTAATTTTTATTAACTCAGAGGAATTTAATGTTCCTTAGGACTTGATTGCAGCAATGGAAGCAGAACAATTGAAAGTTCCCAGCACATTCAGAATCTACCGAAGCAACAAGTGAGAGACAGTAAAACTACAGAATAGTCAAAGCAGGTTAATCGTGACTTCTAAATAAATGATAAATAACAAGAAAGTAAAAGTATCTTGTTCCCACTTACCGTTCTACACTGATCTATTTTTCCTGATAAAATCTTCAAACCCTCCAGCACTATGAGACCAGCTATTACTGCATTAGTAGTAGCTATAGCTGGGATAATATTTCCTGCCATTGCTGCAAAATAAGCAAGAGTATTCAGATTTTTAACAGTAAATGAAAATGAAGTTTAAATAATTATTTCAATAAAACACTGTTGTATTTTATCCTTACACTTGATATCAAATCTGCTCTTCATATTCATACTGAAAACATGCATCCTGAGGTTTGCAGCAGAAGTGACAAAATCCAGCGCAGAAGGATCATCCTTGACAAGAAATTAATACATGAAGTATTTAAAAATCACATTAGTCACTGGAAAAAGCTTGCAACATGCATTTCCTAAAACCTTAAAAATAGAAATTTTTTAAAAAAGTCTGTACAGTATTCCATTCCAAAAGCAATATATACTTCCTCTTTCAAATGGTATGCTTACCCAGAGCAGTAATACTTCAAATACACGTGTTTAGCAATTATACTTACTATTTTGGTAGCATGTTAGTACCAATAAAATGCCTTGCATGTTCAAAAAAATACCCAAATCGTAAATCTTACAATGCTCTTTGCTCAGTTTCAAAAATGGGTGCTTCAGAAAGAAGTATTTTTACTGTCTGTTGTAATAGTTTATTGTCCCTCCTGTATTTACGGACAACTTTTTTTTTAATGCTAAACGGCAATGACTGCAGGAGGATTATACTGTGGTGCTAACAGAGAAAATTCTTTTCTTCTTCAGTGAAACTCATATCACATACCTATCAACAGAGCTAATTAGAAAGTACAACTCAGTAGAACTCTAGCTACAAGTACCTGTTTATGAGCATGTCTTAGAAAAAGCTAAAAAGCAAAAAAGTGAAGGTGCAATATCAAAATATTTTCAAAATATGACAAGTACTTCTGAATTTGTGCTTTCTGAAGTTGGTGAATTATTTTACATCACAGTCCATCCTTACACTCAGCAAGTTGTAAAATACAATGTTTAAAGTATGTAATGGCCCAATTTCCAGCTGGAGACCAGTGACGAGCGGTGTCCCTCAGGGATCGGTGTTGGGACCGGTCTTGGTCAACATCTTTGTTGGTGACATGGACAGTGGGATTGAGTGCGCCCTCAGCAAGTTTGCCGATGACACCAAGCTGTGT
>JANRGW010019964.1:0-17480 GCA_024733675.1 Psilopsiagon aymara | reverse complement strand
TTACTGTGAGGATGGTGAGGCACTGGAATGGGTTGCCCAGGGAAGTTGTGAATGCTCCATCCCTGGCAGTGTTCAAGGCCAGATTGGACATAGCCTTGGGTGATGTGGTTTAGTGGGAGGTGCCTCTGATCATGGCAGGGGGTTTGGAACTTGATGACCTTAAGGTCCTTTCCAACCCTAACTATTCTATGATTCTATGTTGTCAAAATATATTATTTTAACTGTTTTCCTATGACACCAAAACATTCTTGAATTACATACAAGTTACTGAAGTCATCCACATTATTTTCTTTTGGAAGAGAGAGGAAGAGAAGATAGCTGCTGAGAGGTACAGTGGAGAAAGAGGTGTGGACAAGCGAAACATTACTGTTAGCAAAGCTTGCTTTTCCTTTCCTCCTCATTGTCAAATAGTGTTGTTCAGCTGATGAAAACCAGCTGGGCCTTAAGACACTTGATGAAGCAATAAGGTCCACATGCTGAAGGCTAACATGAAGTGAAGGTGTTAATTACTGGCTTGTAGGTAAAAAAAAAAAAAAAAAGAAAGAAGGCTCCACCTGCACACTAACTTCTGAACCTTCATTTTCCCAGGAACAGGAAAACTATAATGTAAACAATCTGTCCCACCCATTGCTCTTTTATGAGGGAAAATTTGAATTTTAAGGCAGAGTATGACCCTGAGTGACAGCAGAAACTATGCAACTAGGTTTGCACACTGTACTGATTTAAGAATCAAACAGCTTCTAGATTACCTGCCACACAATGTGGGACCAGCCATGTCCCTCATTATGGCCTCAGCCTGGACAGAAAGAGACGCTGAAAAACTTCAGACTCCAATAAAAAAAATTGCCAGAGCTCCACAGGTTCAGAAAATGGGCCTGATTCCCATCTGCTGTAATTCAGCTTTGGATCCCTGTATGAGAATATGGACTTTTGTATCAGCTAATATACTGCTGCTGTTGGAGCTTATTGTGCTGCTGATATGCAAGGATTGGCTTGCTTCCTTGCTTCCTTTCACAAACAAAAGATGCTTACTAAGGAAGCTACAGAAGCTGGGAAGATGGCAGCCCTTCCCTCTCCATCCTTATTATTATGTCCCATAATGCCACTGCAGCGCAATTAAAATTGATGTGCTGTTGGCTCCTGCTCTCTTTGCCTTCCTTGTCCTAGTTTCCTTCCACACTGTTCCATTTCCTTTCTTCTTTTGCCTTCCCTGATTTATTTTATTTTTCTGTTTTGTTTCAGGACAGACTTTTCCCCTCCTTCATCATTTATATTTTTTTCCCCTCCTTCATCATTTATATTTTCTTCTCAGAAGTTCCCACATGACAGGACCTAGGTGTGGCTGCAGTAGGGACATAGTGAAAGCATGGGACCTTCTGCTGCATGCAGATACAGCCCTGCCTCCATGTCAGTGCTTGCACGAAAGCTGGGATTGCCTTTGGCTGGTTAGCAGTCAGCAGCACTGCAATGGCCTCCTTCTGCTTCTGACAAACTTTCATTAAGCAGCTCTACATGATGGGAAGGGGGCAGAGAAAACATGTTCATCGGGAGTGCCTGTCTAAAATCAGCAGAGCAGTGCTCTCCCTGTCAACTTGTACCCAGCTTCCTGTTTTGATGCACGATTCCCTGACCGCTAGTTAGTCCCAGTTCGGCTCTAAAAGATTACAAAAGACATTTTTCGCAATGGCTTTCTGAGATTCTTAGCAAACATAACTGTTTTGAGAAGATGCTGAATTCTAATAAGCCTCTTCAGGAGACATTCTTTCTAACTATAGCTATTAGGACCACTTACTGCCTGATGCTGGAAGTAAGCTGTTATGAGATAAATTGATACATACTTTTCTGGAAATGATTTTATTAGTACTGTTGTCACCAAAGACTAAAATCGCGTGGAACATTGTGAGCCTTAGGCAAGATTAGACATGAAGCCAAAGTTGAAACAGCTCTTGAATTTGATTCACAGAACTGTGCCCTTTCACAACCAAAACTATGATAATTGGAGACTTGGAAATAACATGTGCCACCAAATAACTTGTCAGTTACCACTAACTTGGAGATAATTCTATAATGTAGTATTTAAAGCCCAAGGAATCATACGGACTAGATCTCTTCAGAGTCTGCAGTACACAGGTATGCAGCCTTGAAAGTAGAGTAAGATATAAGATTAAGGATGGTAAAATTAAACAGTTACAGTAAGATTTGTAATACAATCCTAATAATTTGGGAAATAAGAAAAAAAGTGTGGTATTTGAACACCACTCTGTGGTATCTGTTTGCACCAGAAACTTCATCTACTTGGTATTATTTTCAGGTTAGCGGGTGGAGGTGTCTTCCTTTTATTTAACATACGTATATTTGTTTTGTTAAAAGGTGTCATATTGAGTAGAACTTCATCTGATGTTCTTGGTGTATGGATAAGATCATTCTGCAAAATGAATGTAAGAGGTAGCAACGGACTTGCCCCGAATGCAGCACAAGGCTCCCTAAGTCTATATGCACAGAAAGATCCCACAAAGCATAAGTGGTCTCAAGCTCAGCAGCTTCTTCATTACATAGATTTTAAAAATCAATTGCATATTCTGAATTTTGCTTTAATCCAAGGGGTACTTTTAATCGATTAGCAAGATCTCAGATGATTTCTCAGAAGCATAGCAGTGAAAACCAGATCTTAGATTACTGAGTATTCTGTTGAAACCTTTGGAAATCAAGTGTTTCATGTCCTATTCTCCTCATGTTTCAAACTACCCCTAGGTCATGGAGTAAATAAAAGCAAAATACAACCAATACATGCTTCAGTTCTACCAGAAAATTCTAGGAGACCAATTTGTATTAATATTCACTATGAAAGCCCGGACTGTTTATTTGTATTACATTCTCTCTCCTGGGTCACATCTAATAGAAATATGGTTGCATGGCAATATGTATTTTCTTATAAAGCCACAAATATTCTACCTAGATAGCCAAATGCAAACTCCACTGCTCACCCCCTACCCCCCTGAATTCTGATTTCTACAACGACACAAGGCATGAGTTTCAAGCAAAACAAGAAAAGGTTATCAAAGGTATGCATAATTTCTATGTTAAAATGGTTGGGTCTAATGCACTCAGATGCTAGACCATGTGAGATGGTAAGATGCATAAACTTTTAAAATACATCACAAATTGGCTAGTTAAATCTTGGTATCACTGACAGATACAATTGGAAAGATGTCTCTGAGGTGAGGCGAAAGAAGGCTGGGAAAGAACAACAACTGTGTCCATCTTCAAACAAAGAGGCAGAAAAGAAAAAGAGCAATTTTTACACTGTAGCTCCAGGTTGCCAGAGAAATGCTAGAACAAATAATCAACAAACCATCTGTAAATACCTAAAAAATAAACAACATGATAAGCATGAGCCAGTTTACATTTGCCAGAACAAACTATGCAAAACCAAAGTACTTCCTACAACTGCATAACAGAATTTGCAGATAAAGAAGTCACAGTTGTTCTACAGTTCATCTGAAGAAATGTACCAGACGGTATGGCAGGATATGCTTCAGGGAAATTTATGGAAGTGTGGACTAGGTGAAAGGAAAATACAAGTAGCTCTTCAGAAGGGACCAATCAACGCTTAAAGAGTCTTTCCTACATCAAGTATCACTCAGTTTTTCAACTAATGATTCAGGAAATAAAATAATATAAAATAAAATATATTTACCAAGTATCAAAAATATTTATCAAATTTGAAGATAATACTAAGAAAAACTCTTAATGCACTAGAGGACAGAAAAGATACCATAATCCTCCTGTACTGATGTTAACAGTTAGAAACCCATAGGACACTGCCCACAGGGGAGAGACTATCACCTCTGTACAGAAATAAACTACTGCATGAACAGCAGGTAGAGAATGGATGTCTAAAAAGTATTTAGGTAGGAAAGAACTAGAGGTCATGTAGTGGATAGCAGGGTGAATGATACCATTGTTCTAATGACACACAGGAGCAGCCTGCAAATGAAGATATATAACCTGCAAGAGACTCCCTTTCTGAGCTTGTGAGGCCTCAGCTAGCAGATCTGAGTAAAAATACTGAGCATTGAAGACTCCACAGGAGAACTACAAATTGAGAGTTTATAAAATGTACCTTAGGGGAAAGATTGAAAGATTTGAGGTTGTTCAGCTACTGAAAAGAGGATGGAAGGGATGTGGTAATTGCCTTCAAAGAAACAAAAGGAAGTTACAAGGAGAAAGAACATGTTTTCTATTCCCTTGGTGTATAGGACTATATTAATGGAAAGATATAGATTAGGCATTAGCAAAGGCTTACTAATAATATGAACAGTGAAGCTCTGGAGTGAACACATAAAGAGACTGTGGACTCCTCAGCATGAAATTTTTCAAAAAAGTGATCAAACATGTATAAGACATGCTGCGAATGTGGTGACTATTGTCTTTCCTTGTCAGTAATTTTGATGTCCTCTTTATTCCTGTGGTCCTATGAAAACACAGTCCACAGAGAACTGATTGTCTCTGAGGTCACAGTCTCAAGACCCTACAGTACAGTGCATCTGTGTAGTACAGTTCTCAAATAAAAGTTTAGTGGCAAGGACAGACTGTGGTCCACAAAAAACTTAGAGGCTTTGCAGTTGTCAGTTAGTTGAAAAAGCTTGAAGATACTGGCACAGGCCCTACCTCCAAGTCTGAACTCATTTTACATCCCACCTTTATTCAGCCAGAATCTCACTGCAATATGGGAAAAAAAAATACTTATCCCCCTTTTTTCTTTCTTAAATTCATAGAAACCAGGAAATTCTCCCATTTTGCCATCAGTACAGCAGTACAATTTTTGTTCTTTTCTCTTTTTTTTTTTTTTTTTCCGCACAACTAAGGTGGAGTAACTTTAACCACCCAAGATGTATAATTATCACCCTGAAATGCACTGCCTGGAATGTATTATTGCTGTCATGAAATGGAATTTATACACAGTAAGGAAACAGCCCCACAGATTTACTGGACATTATCGGCAGGTCTATGACATCAAGGACAGCCAATCCAACAGCGCCAAGCAAACTCAGCACTTACAAACCGTTTCATGTATCTAAGTACTTATTACCAATAAAACAAATGTTGTGACTGTGTATTTTCAGGTAGTCCAGTTGATTTGTCAGCCAGTCTTTTATATGTTGAAGAGGTCTATGCGGCACCTTGGAGAACTTGAAGACAAGGTATTTTCTTGCACAGCTTTGGTTCTGTATTTCAGGAGCTGCTGAAACAGAAGGTCACACACAGGATAAAACTACTGCAAATAATCATTTCTTCTGATGGAGAACAAATCCTTATGCTGTCTTGGCATTTATGGGTATCAAGCCGCAGCTGGACTTGAAGAAGAGGAAAGAACTCCTGGATATTCTTGCTACAGCCCCAACCACAGCAAGCCCAGTCTGGCAACGGCTGTGGGTGTCTCTATAACACCTACCCGGGTCCAATGGAGACACTCTGAGCAACATCTCAGAGAGGCTCCAGCTTATCAACACCAGACAGACCCCACCACGCATTAAGATTTGTCTCAGCTTTAGCGCCATGACATATTTTGGCAGGTTGGTATTCGGCAGTTCAAATGCACCTGCTTACAATTAGTTACAAGAAATTCCACATAAAATACCTCATTGCTTGGATCCAGGTACCTTGTTCACATACTCATATTTTAACCCTTTCAGTACCCTAGTTTTATTTAAGGTTAGCCACAGAGGTTTCTTTTGACTTTCCTTGACCTTTTCTTCATCTGTGCTTCCTTTTTAAGAGTTCAATTTAAGGACCCAAGATTGAGGACAGAAGTGAAAAAGCCATTAACAGCAGTGCAGGAGGGTGAATTGGACTGCCTGAGGACAATTAAAGTAAACATAACCCACTGAACATTCCCTGTGATTCTGAGCAGAAATGCATTAACTCCTAATATGGAGTTAATACTCTTCCCAAACATACAATAGCATTTCCTTGTACTACTAATTATGACTGTAAAACAACTGTGTTTGGAGAGGAAATGAAGAAAACACCAGAAATCACCTGGTCACCCAATACACGTGCATTATTGAGCTATAAACTTCCATTTTTGGATATCACTACCACACTCTGCTGCTACACTGATATTTTTAATGCCTCACAATATGAACTTTAAGAGAGACAGATTGCCTGGTTTATATACTATTGTGGGGAAATAGAGATTTTTACTGGGAAAAAATAACGAACTATCAAACAAGCATGCTCTAATTGTAGCTAATAAATAGTCACAAAATCCTGTTAACTCCAAAAGCCTAAGGCAAAAATGTATTTATTTCAGGAAAATAAGTAGTAAATTAATTTGTGATAGGATGCACCTGGAGGAAGTTTAGAACTGTTGGCCGAAACCTAATGTGAAGGATGTCTGGATCCAGTTCTATATTCATATTCCATCTTGCTTCTGTCTCTACAACATGATGGAATGGGAAAAGCCAAACTCCGGATCCAGGAATATTTCAAAGATTAAGATAAACCCTTTTTCTTCTTCAGCAAAACATAGGACATCCTGGTAGTCAGCATGGCACAAAGTGGATGAAAATGTGAACATGGAAAAATACTGATAGTAACTTCATATACCTAACTGTATTTTTCTCTCAAATGAAAGAAGAATGAGGCTCATCAGTATCACAATGCTAGAGCAGCAAGAGATACAGAATAAAGATTGAGTACCAGTGTTTTAAAAAACCCTTCCATTCAAAAGTGGCTAAGGAAATTTGTTACCAAAGAGCACTTTTTCTGTTGGTCTCCTATTCTTTTTATTTAGACTTTAGTTACATTGAAAAAAATATCTGGCATTTAAACTGAATGGGCATTTAGAATATGTTGACAATTAAATCAACACTTCATTGTAAAACCATGGGATTTTTTCTTTTCTTTTTGAATCATTAAGGTCAAAATAATGTGGTATGTTTATCCTCCCCTACTCTAGCTGGCTACCCTCCTGCTTCCTTTCTCTAACTGGAGGGGAAGGTGAGAGGCTGCTTTGCATTGTCTGGCAGAGGACATTTGTCTCATGGGAGAGAAAATGCCTTCCTACAGACTACAAAAAAAGTCTTGGCAGACAGGATACACAGCACACTCCGTGTAAACTTCATTTTGATGTAATTAAGTGAGACTCGTGAGGCACATCACTTCATGTGTTACTAAGTTTGCTCTGGCATACTCCAAGAGCTAAGCCCAACTGGGGCCAGAGAGCAAGGAAAACGGTGAAGATTGCAGACTTCCGAGCACAAAACCACCTGGTAAGCTTTAGATGCCTAAATAAAATTGTCACATATAGAGGCACAGACTGGTTTAGGCCATGTGGATCTTCACAGCATAAGCATTAGAGAAGCTATCTAATACACTTAGAAGGACTAATACACTAAGAAGGACTGGAAAGGACACAGATGTCCCTTACAGTCTTAGAGAGTTCATAATAGTGTTAATCCTGAAAACACCTCTGACACTTTAGAAAACTTAAAATCTGGTAAAAAAACCAAAGAATGATTATTGCAATGTACCAAAGGAGGGGAACAGGAAAATTACTGCCTACAGCTTTAATTGGTTCAAACTACTATATTATCAACACAATACAACCAAAGTACTTTTTCAAATTTAATCTACAGAATCCAGATACACTTAAAGTGTGTGTGTATACATATGTGCATATATATATAATTCCCATCAAAGTCAGTGGGAGTTGTGTGGCCTCACAAAAGGGGCACAGAATTCTGACTTGAAGCACTTCAGTCATGGAAATTACAGAGAATTTATCTTGTCACTAGTTTCTTGGGCTGCCTCTGTCTCCCATTTAGTAGTTCAGGTAGAGCACTTGTGGAAAAAAAAAGCAACAGAAATGCTCTGTGAGGTTTTATTAAAGACTTTTATGTACAGCAATGTTCAACAGGATGTTTGTCACTCCAGCAAAGATTTATGCCAACAAAAGCCAACTTGAGTCTTCAACATAAACCAAAACCCCCTACAGTTAGTTGAGCTTAGAGGATTCAGTATCACATTCATGTGAATCTAACAGCTGAAAGGATGGAATCTATAACTTCTATTTCTCTCCCTATAATTCTTGTTGACTTGACAGAGTACCACTCCATCCTAACATATTCTTATTTCCCCAAAGCTTAAATCCTAGTGAGAGCTGTAACAGCATCTCAGTTCAACAGCCTTCTGATTGCTCCCTATTCATATAATGATTTCCCTGAGTTCTGTGCTTTCTTGACAGCTCTTTCTCATAACAAGGTTTTCTCTACCTTATTACTCAATAGCCTACCCTAGCCTATACTGTCTTTGAACACAGAGACTTCCCCTTGCCCCATTTCAAGTCTCAGTAGGAGATCATGACTCATTTTTGTACTCCCTCCCCAGGAACTATGAGTTTCCCAGGTGCATTTCACAAGGGAGAAAGCAAATGGTTGCTTACGCAAAAACATCTTTCAGGTGAACGCACACTGAGGCAAGAGACCAGCAGCATGAAGGAACCAGATTTACCTTTCCCATTGTTTACTTATTCCCAAATCTAATTCCCTTCATAGACTGTATCACCAGTTCCTCCAATTCCTCTTGTGTTTCACATTTGCCTCTGCCTTCCTATATCCTATTCTCTCTTAATTTTAGTATTCTTAGGAGAAGCAATTCACCCCAAAGAAATTCCTACAGGAAAGCCCTGATGCAGCTATGAAGTACATAAAGAAAAGCTTGTTTGCTCAGCTTACTGATGAGTAGAAACTTTGCCAAGCTGTAAAGAGCAGGAGTGCTACTACTTGATTACGGACAGCTGCTTCACACTGTTATGAAAGTCAGTTTTGCTGAATGTTTGAATTTTGGCTGGTTTGTTCATAACTATTCTGTAGATGTTTGCAAAAGCCTCCAAAGCAACAGCTTAACAAATGGCATTTACCATCCTTCCCTTCCTATGGGAGTCATCATTACATTATGCTTACAGGTGTTTTTCTTACAGCAGCCTGGTACTCAAAGTGGGGATTGGCAGGAATGCACAGGGATTTCTACTACAAACTGAGAAAATTTCAATCTGTATCATTCCATCTAAAATTAGTAGAAATATTATTAATTTCTCCAGGTCTCGTAGATGGCTTCTGAAAGGCATAGAACTTGGCAGAAGTGTGTAGGAGGAGACCACGGAATAGAAAGGAAAAGGAAAGGAGGAAAGGAAGCCCCCTGTAAGAGCATCTGGGGAAAGAGAAACCCATCCACTGCATCAGGGGGGCTATGCTGGCCCTCCAGCATATGCCTCCAGCCCTCCCCTCAGAGTCCCCACAGGTGCTGGGCCTGCTGGTGACCTGATGGCATGGGTGATGAATCACACGCTGCAGCCAGCAATGGCCAGTGATCTCCAGGTGGGAGCCCTGGCCAAGGCAGAGGTCCTTTGGCAGCCACGGGAGTGTGGTGCAGATGCACCTGGCAAAAGGAGACGGATGAAATGTATCTCGCCGGAGGTGTGAGGTATGCTATATTCCCATGAGTAGACTGTGCTGCACTGTTAAAACCCAGGTTGGATGCAACACTTGTCTTCAGCAGGTTTATGAAGCACATTAGGAAGAAGGTCAGTGCTATTCCTTATATTTCACAGGCAGAGAAAATGGAGTGCAGATGAATGAAATTACTAAGATCACCCAGGAAATGTCTGGCAAGGCCAGGAACTGAAAGCAGTTCTAGCCTAGTGCCCATGTATGGCTTTGGTTCAGGATTATCCATTCCGGCCTGTCATGTATAAGAACAGATATTTTACAAGCAACCTTTCCTAACAAGACTTTTTTTCTATTATTATTCCACTTAAAATAAACCTGCCATTAGAGCACAAGTGAATTCACAGGCATAAAACTCCATTTAAATAACATTATATTGACAGAACCTGACACAAAGCCTGGAAATTCAGAGTTATGGTTGGCAGTCCCTGCTGAACTCGAGTCACTGTGCCTTTTATTTTCCACATGAGCATTAGTGTCAGCCTTAAGTATGGATTTCCTGACTTTTTCAGCCTGTGTCACAACCTTCACTTTATTTAAACACAGAATTTTTCCTGCAAATATCTACTGAATAGGTCACCAGAATTACAGGATCATTTTGCTGCTTCTAAAGTAAGATCTGGCAAATAAAGTAGGAAACAATACAAATCTTGTCTTTATGAAAAAGAAAAAAGATTGGCTGTGGGTTTCCTCAAAAAAGCAAAAAGAAAAAAAAAAAAAAAAAGAAAGTAATTTTTTTTTTTTTTTTGTCTGTTTTTGTCCAGGACTGGAAGGAGAAATTGAAAAGCACACAAATGATCTGCTTTCATGGCCTTGTTCTGGTTTTGTGAAGGCAGGGAGTGCAGACTGTTACTGTCATATAACTGAGCAAATACTTTTTACCAGATAAACCCCCTTGGAAGAGCTGTCAGGGCTTCCATCAATGTGTTGAACTTTTGTTCGGGGTGATCCAGACAGGCAATTACAGTTCCTAGTGCACACAAAAAGGAGATGCCAAGCCAATATGAGCTGTATAATAATTAGGACAGGGGAGGAACATATGCACTTTACTGTCAACATGCCATGCTCTCACTGCTAGTTGACAGACACATCCTGATATATGGCATCATGTGCACTTGGCATGTGCTCAGGTGATATGCTGGGCTCATAAGCAGTTTGATGCAAGCAGACCTATCTTATGAGATCAGGACTCAACATGCATGGACATACGCAGTCATGTATGTCTGATGGAGATGGGCTGAAGGATGGCAAGAACAAGACCAGCAAAGAGCATACTGCCTCAGAAGCAAAATTAGTTTTCCAGACCCATCTCTGAGGGACCTGAGAAAGAAGGTGATTGGCAGTCAGGCCACAGGTCATCTACATGGTCCTGCAAAGATACGGATACACAAGATAGAAGTTATTCATTTACCAGCCTTGTGATGTACCACTAACGTATCTGTAGTGCTTTCTCTCTGAAATTCTCTCATTCTAAATTCTTTAATTTTGACATGTGTTGTATATTAAACCAATTAAAAGTACAGATGTACTGGGACTGCTCAGCTGCATCTGTACAGGACTGAAGACATCAACAGCTGATTATAGCTTCACTGATCCCTGGTGTAAACCTGGCCCACAACCCAGGAGATTCAGGGATAAGATTCTTCAGCAGACACTGACCCAGTACACAAGCTTTTCTCCCTGTGCTAGCCAATGGTCCAGAGAGCTGGAGGGGATGAAGGAAAAGCTCCAAGCAGTGTTCAAGTCCCCTCCTTTGCTGGTGGCTCCCCTGGGTCCCAAACATATGTGTGGGCAGGGTTTGGGCACTTGTACCTTCAGCAAGTACATGTACAAACAGTGCTTGTATAGATTGCATCTGTGCAGACTGACACAAATAACAATTCCTCATGGCAATTTTTTACCACATTTGCTTAGATTCTGTTGTTATTGACAGACATCAGGGCTTATTTCCCTCTGTATTAAGGACATGTCTAACTAAAAGTTCTTGTTGTTCTGAGACAGCAAATTGCAGTTTTAAGGTGTTATTTCAGTTTACAAGAATGTTTCTAGTTAACTAATTCCCAGATTCTCAAAGACTAGGATGTAACTCAGTGGTAGAAAACTGGGAAGACTATATCTTTATTTTCTCAAACATAGCCTGGTATTTTAAAACAAAATACTAGATAAAGACCATTTCTATCACTTACGCAATCTCGAAAGTCTGCATGAGAAACTACAGGAGAAGATCCAGTTCATATAATCCTCTTTAAGATAGAAAATCAGACAAGTCCTTATCACATATTTTACATAGAAGATCACTATATACTCTAGCTCATTTAAGGCTTGGTAGCAAAGCTGCAATGTTGAGATCAAAGTAGTATTCAAAAAGATAATCTTTTTTTAAGAATCTGTAGATTATGCAGTCTTTGCTGGGTATGCATAAACAACCAGCTTCATGCAGCCTAATCATTTAGCATCTTGAAACAACGATACATTCTTAAAAAGCTTGTCTGGGACAACTCGTTAGTACAGCAGAAAGCTAAACTAACACGTCCTTAGGCCTGACCAGTGAAAGGTCTATTCTCAATTTATGATCACATTCTGACTTACAAAAAGAGTTTAAAAAACAAGGGCATTGTAAATCCAAAAGAGAAAAACACTCCCCAGACTAAGGACAGCATAGACATGGACTTATGCATGTCTGCAGCACATCCAGCATGGTGATATGTAGATTTATTCATATGATCCAGAAGGCCCTCAGTTGTTTTGGTGCTAGAGGTGTGCAAGGCTGCTGGGATTTTAGCTTACCCTGGGGTTTGCAGCCACTTCTGTTTCCCCAGTGCCAGAAATGTGCAGCACAGAGCTGGCCCAGCACTGCTGACAACAGTGAGAAGTTCAAGGGAATCAGCGGCCATAGCTTTGCATGTACCATGGCATAGCTACAGCACAGTGAATGCATGTAGCACATTTCTGCAAGATCTCAAGACTTTATTCACTCTAGACCAAGCCAGGGATCTCAATGACTACTCTCATCTATTCAGTGAGGAAGCAGGCATCTGATTTCCTCTGTTGGTATGGCCTCTTTGCTAGGATGGTTAATATAGGATTTAACAGTATCAACTTCCCATGTCTGCTAGTGCTTAAGCACAACTACATAGAGTCTTTTTTTCTGCTACATTGTTCTTTTCTTTTTTATAAACAATTTTAAAGGGGTAAGATACCATTAGTTTTCAGGATTGCTTTTGCAGCATGAATATGTAACCATAGACCATAGACAAAATCAAGCAGCATGCTAAACTCCTTGCACCAAAGTCTCATGGATGGAGCAAGAAGAGGAACAAAAAGTGAAAGCCCATCTCTTTTTCTCACCAAGAAGCAAGCACAATGGCAGCTCGTGCTTGAGCACAGCAGGAACAAGTAAGGAGATTCAGCAAGCTTCCTCTCTCTGAAACAATTGCCTTAAAATGTCTTATTTGGAATCTGTAAGGGCTGGAAAGCTGCTGGCTCTGAAGTCAGTCAAACTCAAACCACCAGTGCTGACTGGTGCACCCTCAGCCCAAGCTCCAGCTGCCCCACTGGCACCCACACAGTCCCCAGTTCTCCTCCCACATCAGGACAGCCAGGGGTACCCAGCAAGGAAGGCTCCAAGCCACAATTTCTTGGTAGCAAAAAGTGGCAGAAGTTTTTTAATTCACAGGACAGTCTTTTCCTCAATACGTAGCATTGCGAAATCCAGTTTCATGCTTTTGTGATTACTAACCCACATGCAGTGCTTGTTCCTAAAATTACATTGGAAAGGCTTGAGAACACGATGCATAAACATGCATGTTACAACATAGAGGCTGTTCTCAAAAAGGTAAAAAAAAAGAAAATAAAAATCTATTTTTCCTCAAATCCAGAAACTTTGACATCACATGTATGCATAAGAGATTAAGCAAAATGCCAAAAGTAACAGTTTCAATTGGATTTCATTACTCTGCGATGAGGTTGTCCTCTGTTATTTTTGGTATAGCTCTTAATGAGCAGAGCAACCATGCCAGTCTAATAAGCATTAGCTTTAAGCCTTTCTTCAATTTAGAAAAAAAATTATTTAGAAATAATCACAATTCATTCTGAAGAAGGATTGACCTAAAAGACTCAGTTACAGAGCAGAACTTTCCTTTCGTCACATTCATGTGGATAAGACAGTTGTGTTGGTGACCTCCTTCACATTTCCTTTTTTTCCTTTTTCTTTTTTTCCTCTAGGTTTCCGCAAAGCATGGACTGTTCTTTTAATGGTCTGGAACTAGGAGTTTCAGGGGGTGGAGGTGAAGAAAATCAGGGAGAGGAAAAATAATTTCACACTTAATACCTGATAGGGTGGGTCATTTTTGCAGAACGGAATATGGCAGGTTTTTTTAACTCAGTAAAATACATTTGTCCCATGTTCCTTACACCTCATTCAGATGTGAATGTCTTCTTTCTTCACTTATGCTGGAGAAAGATGTCTTCACTTATGCTGGAGAAAGATGTCTTCACTTTGGAAAAGACTACGTTAGACAAGTAAGAAGAAGATTCTCTGAGCATGAAGTTGCTTAACAAAAATGGCATATTTCATAACAGAAATGAAAACTCAAAAAAGAGCTCTCCATGTTTCTGCATGAATTCTTTGTCTTAAATGAGTGCCACATGTCAGCGCTTCTCATGGAGAAAGGGCAATTTTTCTTTCTGAATCTCACATATGGTATACAGTCTAAATCAGATGGAGATAAAAATGCAACCAAGCTATGCACAGTTTAATTATGTGGGCTCTTAGGATACTAATGGTGCCTGTTTATCAGAAAAAGCAAATTAATATTTTTTAACAGAAAATACTCAATTTACACCCACTAGGCTGCTCTTTCCCAGTGAGATTATTAGTGATGAGGTAGAATGCAACCTCATTAAAGCTTGATATAATTTCCTGTTCAGATGCTTTTCCACATTCCTGCAAGTGATAGGCATTGTAAGACTTGAAAATTCATAAAGGGTTTGTTTTTACAAATCAGGAACCTTGTCATTCTCATCATCATGGAAGACCTTTTGATGCGTCAATGCAGTGATGCTACTCTGTAACTGGAGGCTTTGGATGCAGGACCTCAAGTGTAGAAGATGGCAGGGTTAGGTCTCAAGTGTCCCTGTATACCTCCTTAAATAGCTTCTTCACAGAGTCCTGAAGCTTCTTGATGGGCCTAAAACACAAGAAGATAGTAAAGGGGAAAAAATGTTCTCTTTTTAACCAGTGTTTGAGAAGCAACACTATATAACTATGTCCATATTACTTTAAAATCCTCACAAATAATGACACTAATATATATCTTTCTAAAATAATATTAATTTTGATATTCCTTCAGCGCTAACCATACAAAAAAAACCCCAAACCCCAAACAAAACTATGATTACCTGCTGTTTAATAAGTTACTTTTTCTACTTATCCTGCCTTTCAGTCTTCTAGGAATAGCCTGGTATATGCTTGGGTGTCTGTTATAAATTGAGATTAATAAAGCTTATGTTTTAAAAGACCTTAATAAAGTCCAGAACAAATTAAATCAGAAGCAGCACAACAAAAAGCCTATTAATATTGCTACACCAGGGACCTCTTAAAGGCACACAGCTTTGTTGTATTCCAAGTTTCATCTTGCACAGTACCTTGAACAGGATGTGGGTTGAGAAGGTTTCACAATGAATCTGGTTCTCAGTAAATCAGTCATTGACTTTAGGGTTAGTTTTCACTGACATTTTCAAATAATCATTGTTCCCAATTTGATTTCTAGAGCATTTTATTCCCTTACTAGATGTGTATTTTAGGGCACACAATGACTCACACTGGGTTTTGTTTGATCTACCTCTACGGATTCTGTTAGAAAGTTTAATTATTCTAATAACCCTCACAGTTAGGAAATGTTTCTGGCCCAGTGCAGTACTTATACCCTTATAGACCACCCAAAATAACTCCCTTTACCATGGAAATGTAATATTACTTTTAAGTTAGTGATTTGTTACTTTGGGAGTCAAAGAATAAAGTAGAGTGTAGAATATATCCCTGGGATGAGCAAAAGGAGAAGGAGTAATTCAGCCATGTTCATGAATCATCTATTAACATCTAGGGCACTTCACTGAATTTAAGATGAAGAACAATTACATGAACCAAAATGCTGAGCTAGTTAGCTGCTTAGTTTGCATTTTCAAAAAGCTGTATATATTTATTAAAATTTAATTAAATTTCAAAACAACAAAATATAGAAAATAACTTTTGAATATGAGTAATCATCCATAAATAGCAATAATCATGTAAAGAAAGCAGAGGGAAATATGTCCATATCGTATAGTTAATTTACTAACTCAGCAAAAAAGTATCCCATTCATAACCAGAGCAGTGTTAAGTCAGCTGGCTATTTACGGTTAGGTATCTGGGGCTAAATTCACAAATGGATGTAAGTATGGCAACTCTTAGCCTTAGCTAAATTTTGGGGCTAATATTAAATCCACTGCCTTACATTCCTCCCACCATGAGCAGGAAAATAGAAAGTATGGAGCAAGGCAAGCAACAGGGACACCCACGGAGACAGCATGGGTTAAGGAAGGAGGGAACATGTCTGAGATCCTGCCTGTCTCCTCCTATAAGCACAGAATTAGGCACCTGGGGGAAATTGTTCTTTCACTGGGCACCTGTGGTTTCTTCCCGTGTAAGCATGACAGGCTTATGGTTTCTTTAGAATCACACTTGGAAGAAGCATCAGCACAGCCCTTCTTATATACACAGACCTGAGCAGCAGTAGCCCTCTTCCTTCTAGCTTGGAGCATGATGTTCTTCATGCACAATGGACAATGCATCATACAAAATACACAAAGGCGGGTGAGAAAGAAAAAGCAAGAGAATGCATTACTTGAGTCTTAACAGCAAGGGCACTCTTTCTGGGAGAGGAAAGACATGGATGATGGCCGGGCAAGCTTATGTAACACAGATTTCTATCCTACTAAGTTTTCACACACAAAAGAATACATACCTACCTTTTATTAAACTTCACCTCTCCCCTGGAGGCTCTCCTCAGTTCTTTTGAACTGTAGGGAGTTTTCCACCCTCTGATATCTCATGCTTTTAGTAACCTTCCCTCAGCATCTCTGGACCTGTCTCCTTCTCCTTCTTCTCACCACTGTTGCTGTTTGAATGAGACAGCCAAGTCCCTCACTCCAGGTGATGCCTTTCTTTGTTTCTCTCATATGACCTCCTTGCCTGAAGTGAGGCATCCAGCTCAGCCACTCCCCAGCTTACCTCTGCACAGCACCATAGCTAGCAACTATGGACCAACTGTGAGCTGTTAGAAGCACACAGCACATATTGAATTCCTTCACTTGTTAGGGTCAAACTTCTATCCAAATACCACACTCAGCAAGAAAACTATTCCTGGAAATTGCTCTTCACATGAAACAAAAGACCCTGTCCTGCCATGCTTTCTTCTTTCAACAAAGAAAATTATAGCATGATAGGAAATAGGTTGGAAGAGATGTCAAAAGATTATTTGAAGAGATACCAAAAAAGGATGAAAACTTCTCTCCTCAATTAAAGCTGGAATCAATTTCATCTGAGCTAATCCTGATACTTTGGCCTCTTCAGGAACTTTCTCAGTAAGGTTCCATGGGATATAGCACTAGGAGGCAGGCAGGCCCAAGACTCTTGGTTGATACTCAAGGATCACCTGCTGCATGCTCAGGAGCGATACATCCCTACTAGAAGGAAGTGCTGCAGGAGGGCCAGGAGACCTCCTTGGATGGATAAGGAGCTACTGAGGAAAATTCAAAGGAAAAAAGAGGCTGATAAAAGGTGGAAGCAAGGACAGGCGGCCTGGGAACAGTACAGGGATGTTGTCTGGGAAGCTGGGGACCAGGTTAGGAAGGCTAAGGCCCACTTAGAATTAAACTTGGCTAGGAATGTTAAAGATAACAGGAAGGGATTCTATAGGTACATTGCAA
>JANRGW010019962.1:4870-78615 GCA_024733675.1 Psilopsiagon aymara | reverse complement strand
TCCTGTCTCTGCTTCCTCCCAGCTTCCCCTCCTCCCTGGCAGAGCATGAGGCTCAGAAAGTCCTTGGTCAGACCAAACACTACTGAGCAGCAACTGAAAACATCGGTGTGATCAGTGCTGTTCCCAGGCTGAAAGTCAAAACCACAGCACTGCACCAGCAACTAAGAAGGAGAAAAATGACTGCTACTGCTGAACCCAGGACAAAGTTATAAGGTGTCATTGCAGAAAACAAGAAAAAAGACACAAATGACTGCAGAAGAGATGTTCATGGCACTGGAAATCATGCACGACAATTAGCAAATGATCCACAGCAGAATAGCATTCTACTGATTTCCCTTTCCTTCTTCGGGAAGTGTTAACATCATGTAGTTACAGTTAAAAATTGACTACATTAATCAAGGCACTGAATCTTTAGTCAGTGACTGTATTCCTATTTTTCAGCTGATGGACTGCCTGAACCCAGATCCAGCTTTTTTACATACACCCTGTGCTTCAGAAATAACCCAACCATCAGCTTGTGGACTTCCTCAAGAAGAGTTTATACTGTAAAAGGCAACGAATACTCATTACATTATTTAACATTCTGTTTAACATTCTCTCTACTAAGTTCACTTGTAACACCGGTGACTTCCAGCCCACAGGAACACCTGCATTGACTACAGTGAGCTGCTGCTGCTTCAGATGCCACTGAGCCAAGGCATATTCATTTCGTCATACGAATCCTGACGCATGTTCCTTAAATACGTACAGATAGAGTTTTGACTGATTTCCTTCTTTATGCAAAATGCAAGTTAAAACCATGTACTGTCTCCCAGTTTTTCTCTAATTCAAGCCAAGGTTTCCTGTTCTCCTCACACAATGGTAATCTCCCCATGACAATGTGCTTCTCCTTTTCCTCTAAAAATAGGAATAATTCAGCTAAGATCTCCGGTGATGTTCAAGGCCAGGCTGGATGTAGCTCTGAGCAACCTGATCTAGCTGAAGATGTCCCCGCTCATGGCAAGAGGATGGACTAAGATGACCTTTGACGGTCCTTTCCAACCCAAACGATTCCATGATTCTGTGATTCATTCCATCCTGCCACCAACTGCTGTCACAGCTTCCTGGTGTTCTTTTGAAACACTGTCCACTTGGCCTTTGCACACAGAGCATCTCAGTTTGCCTCTCCTTCATCTAAATCCTCCTCAGGACCGCTGCAAAGAAACCAGTAACTATAGCAGGATTATGTAGATTTACTTGGAGAGGGACTTTTTACAAGGGCATGCAGTGACAGGACAAGAGGGAACGGCCTTAAACTGACAGAGGGGAGACTGAGATTAGAAACAAGAAAGAAATTCTTCCCTGTGAGGGTGCTGAGGCCCTGGCAGAGGGTGCCCAGAGAACTGTGGCTGCCCCATCCCTGGCAGTGTTCAAGGCCAGGTTGGATGGGGCTTGGAGCAACCTGCTCTAGTGGAAGCTGTCCCTGCCTGTGGCAGGGGCTGGAACTGGATGAGCTTTAAGGTTCCTTCCAACCCAAACTATTCTGTGATGATACTTGGTAATTTCTTTGCTTGTACAAACTAAAGATGAAAACACACAAAAATGTAACTGACCATCACTACCCCCTTCAAACACCACTTGCTTTAGGCTTCTAGCAGAAGTCCTTTAGCAGTTTGTAGCAGCTCTGCAAGCTTTCAGTGCCCCCAAGTCCTCAGCTTCTGCCCCCCCGCCCCCAAACATAACAGGCAGCATATCTCTGCCTCTAATCACTTCCATACTGTTTCAATACGCCACAGCCAAGTTTCCAGCCGGTAAATGGGGCAAAAGCTCATGGTCTGACCCTGCTGAGAGACAAAAGGATAAACTTCAGGGCGAGGAAAACAGCTGGGGCTGGTAATCCCAGAAGCTAACTCACCAGAGCTCCTTTGCCAAAGCAGTCTGACCACGAGACCTTCCTGGCAGAGTTCCTTATATTTGCACAACATTCAGCAGAGCTCTGATCCTGCACAGAGCTGCTGGACATCACAGCAATGTAAACAGTAAATAAAAGTAATGCTCACAAGATTCACTGTGATTTCCATCACTTCTGCTAGAGCCTTACCAAGGCATTGCCTCTCTTTGCTCAGCTATGATGACTTCTGTGAACTGTAAGTAGGGTAAGTCCCTATTTCAGTACAGCACAGCCCAGTCTGTGCCA
Source organism: Psilopsiagon aymara (assembly GCA_024733675.1). Taxonomy (NCBI): domain Eukaryota; kingdom Metazoa; phylum Chordata; class Aves; order Psittaciformes; family Psittacidae; genus Psilopsiagon; species Psilopsiagon aymara. The sequence goes on along the minus strand of JANRGW010019962.1, from coordinate 76,439 downwards.
GTAAGTTTTTCCTCCATCTTCAGCTGATTCCAAGTGTATGGACTTGTGGTCATTAATATATTGAGGATACTGTATCAATGACATGTTTGGTTCAAAATTCATAATCACAAATATAAAACACATGCACAGGACAAGAAAATGCTACTCAAATAAGCCATGGAAAACTGTTGCTACATATTAGAGGAGGGAGTACCACGGAGCATCACATACCATTTTATCTTCCAGCTTCTATAGCACAAAGTGTAGCAGGAAAATCTAAAAGGCCTACAGCATTCTCATGATCTGTTGTTTAGTAACAGACTGGACAGCAAAATTACCAACTGCATTCCTACGGCAAACTTCCCTGCTCTGCAATTCTCTTTTGATGCTCTAGAGGTGGTCTCATTTGCTATTCAAATTTTAGCCTCCTCTCCGTTACAGGCAGGGCCTGCCATCTCTTGAAGTATTTAAACACAGCAGCACCATCGTATGACTATGTGGGCACATATAAATCCTGATGGCATTCATGTAGCTCTTTCTTCTTTTCCTTTCTCCTTCCTCTCCTCCTGCAAAAGAGTGGGTCAAAGGAGTGTCAAGCAGCTTTCTCACACTTAATGCTGTTAAGTCAGCTAATTGAATAAACATTTGTTTAACATTTGCTCCTATTTCACTAATGCACTGTGAGAATGAGAAGAATTTTATCCCCCTTCTCCCCCATCCTCCCTCTTCCTCAGGAGTGCCACTAGCTGTTATCGCAGTGACTAATGTGCTGTATGTGGCCATTATAGTCTTCAACTCTGAAATTACACCCAGGATGAGCGATAGGCTCTGCCTGTATGCTGATTGGAGTTGGATGATGATTGATTAGAAGAAAGTCAGACTACGTAGCCATGCAAAAAGAACTGCACTAAGCCACAAGCTTAAACACTAAAGAGCATTTCACCAGTGGCTTCAGAGCTATTAAATGTCCTCATACAAACATTTCTCACATCCAGGTTTCAGCATTTTATCTTTTTTCTTTCAAATCCTGAAATTGCTTGGATAAGAGGGTTTTTTATATATATATATTTATACACATTTCTAAGAGTAGCCTGAACTTTTAGGGGAAATTGAAGAGGCTTTGTGTCAAGTACAGCTAAATCCAGCCTTTCTATATCAAACCCCTGCTAGAAAATTACTGTGCAGATGATAAGGCTGAAAGATATAATAAAAAGTGACTCTACTCAATTTACACTGCAATATTGGTATGACTGAATATTTTTCATTCAGGTGACTGATAAAATCACTAAACTGTATTGCAGATAAATAAAGGAGGCTTCTGTCAAGAATAAACACCATTAATCATGAAGTCTCACCCTCTGAGTGGCTGTGCTATGCAACTGCACAAATGCACCATCACAAGTGGCATGTGACCCAGTGCCTCCTTTCTTCCCCCAGCTCCCTGGTGATGCTGCCTTCTTAGGAAACTTTCATGTTTTTCCACTGCCTTTACAACATTTGCAAGTGCTGTAATGCCTTTTCCATTTGAGTTTATGTGCAACTGTAACCCAAATCTAAATTTCAGTGGTGATACAGTCAGCTAAAAACTGATCCCGTGAGACAAAGTGAACCAATGCAGACTGTGGCCGCAGCGCTGTAAATTCAGCATTACAGTGAGAAGCCTGCATTGAAACAGGTGAGGATGAGATCTTTGTCACTCTAAAGCTGAAACAGGCAGGAAAATGTTCTCAGCTCTGCCAAGCCCTCTTCCTCTTTCTTTCTCCCCAAAACCACACTTTCTTACTGGTTTTATTACTTAGATTTGCAATTTCCAAATAGGTGCTGAGTTTCTTTTTGAACCTACAAATGCGACATTTCTCAGCATTGCAAATCTACCCAAGGAGAATCGATGGCTCACCTTCCAAAAAGCAACTTACATGCTAAAACTCGAGATGGGCTGAGAGAGACTGTTACCCAGCAAAAACACAGTCATACAAAATGAAACTCAGACAACTTAGGTAACCTTTTTGTAACCCGTTTTAGAGTAAGTGATGATTCTATAGTGGCTGCGTTATTAAGCTGGAATGAAGCAGTGCCCTACACGCTAATGAGGTTAAAAAATGTAGTTAGGTCTTCATGTTAAAGGCACTTAGCAAGCAGTTGCTTGGCAAAGACCAACTGTGTGCTGGAGCAGAGGACTAATCACACAGGCAGGAATCAAATCGACTGGAAGAATTAGGAGACTTGCGGCCCCGAGGAATGTAATTCATGCAGAAAAGCAGTTGTCAGAGCCAGGCCAGGGAACTGTGTGGGAAGAAAGCAAAATAAACAGCTCAACAAAGAAAACAAAGACGCTCAAATAGTGGCTTTTCTAATGCTTGAGTACACTAAAACTTCAGTGGGTCCATATGACAAAAAGCCCATCAAAGAAGACCTCTGTACAAGCAATTTGCTGCTGAATGGTGCACCAGTTCAAAAACACTCCCAAAATGTCTGAAGGTCTTTAAAAAATAACCTTGAAGTCGTCATGCATGACAGAGAAAGTGCACATACATACAGGTATGCATGACTGGGAGAAGAAGAAAAACATCCAAATGGGACAAAACCACAAGAGTTTAAATGGTTTCTAGAATTACTTGTGAGTTCGCTCTCTGCCATTCACAGATCATAAAGGGATGCAGCCAGCATGCAAAGAGCTCCTGCCTCTGCACAGCGATGCACTCGGTGGAAAAAGGGCATTGCTAATTGGGATCTACTCCTGCAGCGCCAGGACCAGATTACTGTGTCCACCCAAGGGCATTACCTGACCAGAAAGAAAAGCTTGAGGCTGGTCCTAAATCTCAGTAATACTCATGCATATTCTGGGGAAGGTTTTCTTGTGACGGGTATGACTTGTGACAGTAAAATCAGACTTTACTGGTACATGAATTTCACAAATACTATCTTCTCTCAAAAACCAGCAATTTCAATTAATGGGGCTTTACTCCCATAATTTAACAGTTTTATATTTTTGGAGAAAGAAGCTTTTGGCATTTTAGGTGCTGAAGTACCCCTCTCATTTCATTCATTCACTGACGGTTTTTCTAAGCTCCCCCTAGCTCTCACTGGAAAATGCCATGCTCACTATTATTTCAGCAAATTTCAGCTCTCTTCTTCCCTTAACTCCTTCCTCCCACTAAGGCAGGAATTCCTTCTGCCGGCAAAGCTGCCTCTCACGTTACCTCAAATGAACACTCTCCTCAACACCTGTTCTGTGATGCCAAGAAACATTCTTCTTCTAAATCCAAAACCAAAGGAAGACAAACCCCTCAGCTTTCATTTCCAGTGCCTACTCTAAGTCACATCCACAGTACTACAAAACCGAGATTTGGGGGAAGAGAGAAAGCTTTCCTAAATTCGCAAGATAAAATAAATCTGAACTGTTAAAAACTGAAGCAAGTTGGCAATAACAGAAGACAAAATTCAGTGACTGAATGTCTCTCCTATTGCACTTGCTGAATTTGTTTGTGAAGGGACTAAAATTCTCACTTTTAAGGAATACAATCCTGACAAAAACAGTGATGTGAAGGTTCAGCATTCATCATTTCTGTTGGGGTATGGCCGGATTTGCTTCACATCGCTGTAGTAACATTAACAGAAAGCCCTGATACAAGAATTAGTGACTATTACTTAACAGAGTAGCAGCTAGAATTTCTCACCTAACACTACTACTTGCAGCATCAAAAATAAAGCTATACAGATGTACAGAAATTTCTGTATAAAATTGAATGCATATGTATTTCTGTATAAAATACACAGATCATTTTCTGAAATGACATCCAACCTCCTGAAGACAAATCCATGATTTGGGGAAGAAAAGCCATTTATGTAGGTGAGCCACGGATCAGCACCAACATCTATGAGGGCAGTAGGATTCACAGGTACATGAAGCACAAGTTATACCTCAGATAATGCTGCTAAGTTAGGCGAGGGGAAGAAAGTTATTCTGCTAACAGTCACTTCTTGTGTTTCCTCTGCCAGCACTGAAGGTCAAGATGTGAGAGCTGGATGGGGTGCAACCAAACCAGAGAGTGGAAGACACTCAGTTCTCATGTGGGGCTAAGCTAGGCCACCTTCTTTATTGGACCTTGCAGGCACTGAAAGCCAATGTGGTGCTACATTATCTGCACTACAAGCTTGTTTCTCATAAGTGGTGAATATATAATGTCCGGAACACCACAGCCATCAGAAGAAACAAGAGATAAAGGTTTCACACTGTGATTCTTGCTCCATCTGTGCACAAAACTAGTTTAAAAAGTATTTATTGGGCAAAGCTGCAACTTTAAACAACCTTAAGAACTAGAAATTAGTAGGGACACCACTCCTAGTGTGACTGCAGGGGAAAGCACCTGAAAAATATGCACTAGGCATAAAATGAATGAATGTTCTGGCTGCACACTTGTTTTTAGAGAAACAGAAATTCTGTTTTGAAGTCCTTGAGGTAAATGCACTATCTGCATGCTGCAAGCATTGTTAGTTCTCTCAACAGAGTAGGTGGCTAGGCATGCAGATGAAAACCCCAAGAGGAATAAACTGCCCAACTCAGGACACAAATGCACCACCAGGACAGTTTTCATACACATTTAATCATGGAGTAACAGGTTGGAAGAGACCTCAAAGATCCTCTGGTCCAAGCTTTCTAGGAAAAGCATGACCTAGACTAGACACCCCAGCATCTTGTCCAGCCAAATCTTAAAAGCATCCAAATTTGGTCCCTCAGCACCTCTGCAATTCAGTCTAATCACACGAGTAGGAACATACTTCCCAAAATAGGTGCCAGGGTGGAAGTCTGACATCTGAGGAATGCTTACAGCAAACCATGAGAGGGGCAACTCTGAAAGCTTTCTTGGTACTGTCTTGATGATGTACACTGATAGTGATCCTCCAGGGCAAAGCAGAGAACACCTGATTGCCCCGGTCATCCAGCTCCTGCCCTCCCCACTTAATCTGCCTACAGTGTAGTTAAATGGGGCTATTTGTGTTGGTGGCCTCTATAAATTGGACTAGACCATCAATCTTTTCTTCCACAGGCCAGTGGAAAAGGCATGATAAACCTAAACTCACTTTCAACAGGAGATACAGCAAGATGCATATCTTTAAGGAGATAGTCACTTAAATCTGATATGTTTAGAAATTCTCCCTCACGCGAAATACTCCCTAATTTTCCGCTGATCCTTAACACCCAAGGTCACAGCACCCCATAAATAATGCTTTCAGGACGATGATAGCTCTGTTCCTTCAGAAGCTTTGTATTCCTGGTTCTTGGGCTTCGGGATGCTTTGCCTCTATGTGTAACCTCTGTGGGGTCACCAGAACATTACCCTATTAAGCAGACTATAAATGCAGTTATAATCTACTGTAGGTTCAGACCTACACATTCAGTGCTGAAATAAACTAAGCAATGTATTCCTGCGCGGTCGCTCACGACAAATTCACGTGGTCCAGCTTCTATGAAAAGCTGCTTCTAAAATAAGGTCCCAAGTCCTTCCTTGGTCACATAAAGCATCCTAAGAGCAACAATCAAACAGCGTATCATTTTTCTTTACACTGTTTCCTCTCCTAATCGATAACATCAGTCACAAATGTTGGCCCTGCCTACCCTGAGGCACAGATAAAACACCCGTTGAGCACATTCCTCTGGGTGGAATTAGGGTCTTTTTCTCCTAGCATCATATAATAAAGAATACCCAAGGGATTGCTGGTTAGTACCAGTATCAATATCTCAGAAGAACTGACACCAGCTGAAGACCCTGCTTTTCTGTTACAATAAGCAAACAAATACAGACCTATATATAATAGAGTGGGTTGAGTTGGGGGTGACAAAAATGGAAACAAGGCATTATTTAACTTCCAGGCTTCTTTCCTTTGGCGAAAAAGGTCTGAACTAAATTCAGTCCATACTCCAAGATTACAGGACATGATGTCTCTCTTGGGGGGAGGAGAGTCTCTAAGTCATGGAGTGACTGTGTGAAAGTGTGATGAAGATGCTCTGTGCTCCTACACTGCAGATGCACTCGTCACTTGCATTTCTTCCATTTTATAGCTACTCTCCCTTTAGGGACCTCCAATTCACAACACAGAAATCTCACCAGTACACTTTCAAAAAAGAAAGCAAAAAAAAGAAGGCCAAGACTGTAACATTTCAGTTCTCTTTGAAGCAAGATTTAACATGAGTGGAAGAATTGTACTGAAAAAAAAAGGAGTCTGTCACAGTCCAGTACCTCACAGGCCACTGCAACAAGTTTGACAGCGGCCTCTATAGAGTTGGCTTGCTTCTGGTTCACTGCACGTGAATACCACAGTCAATATCTGCTCACTCGACTAATACTGCTGACTACAGCACAAAGAACACAGGAATTTTGTCCAAGAAACCACAGGCTCAGAGCCTCTGAACGTGCACTATATTTAGAGCCTGCATTCTTTGCAGCTGATAACAGGACGAGATAATAGAAATTTCAAGCAGCAGAACTCTAGCACTGCAGCTATTCTATGTATTTTGGGGTAGATGTTACATTAAGGTAATGATCCATATGTTCTCAATGATTTTGACCATGAATACTTTTCCTACTTGTTTTGTTCACATCTTCCTCTCTAACTTTCCATCTTCCTCACACTGTGTAGCTCCTTCCATTAGTTTTAACTCTAAGGATCTAGAATTACTCAATCTGTGACAAATGCAAGCAAAGACAGTCACCCTATTATGTAAAGAGGATGCACGCACACACAAATACGCACACTTAGATGCACATCCGCACACAGGCAGCAACCTAAAAGCTTGAAGTCATGCCTAGTTATTCCTCAGTCTACAGAAAAGTGTATGTGCAACACGGTGTCCCAAGGCATGACTTTGCTGGCCATTCATTCTGCCTCCATCACCTCTTAATGACGGTGTAAAAGCTTGCCTCAAGGAGCCATTTCTTAGAGAACTGGTCTAAGCACAGCTAACTGCCCCAGTGGGTACACCAGCTAAGTGGCAGTGCTGCTGCATGCCAACAGATACCCCACTGCTGATAAACCTAGAGCTCTTTCTCTGCCACAACATAACCCATACAAACTTCTTCAAGAATCCTTTTCAGGGGATTGGGCCCCACAAGACACACCTGCGCCCCTCTGCCTCTTAAGCAGGGCTCAAGAAACCAGACCCCTTTAGACCAGCAGACAACTGTTCCTGAGGACCACTCTGAGCTTTCTCCTCTTTTTCCTCCCTCCGCATTGCCCTGGAAAGCTGCCCCATGAGTTGCTGCTCTGACCAAGGGACCATATCGTGAGAGGTGCTGAGCCAGCAGCTGGTGGAAGCATGCCTTTTGAATTAAGGTTGGGGGGCTGCTGCCTCTCAAGAGCTCTTCTCAACATAAAAAAGAGAGGAAAAATTGGGGTAAGTTTCCACCAAAGGGTTTTTAACAAAACCAACCACTGCATTTTACAAACTTTTCCTTCTGCATTAAAAATCTCACTGAATTTTTCCCCTTCAGTTTGCTGGTAACTTCCCCAGCTATCCTGAAATCAAGCTGGCTCTGCGGGAAGAACAAAGAGCCTCTGTTAACGCAATATTTATCTGCTGCTATTGTTTCCCTTTTATAAATCTGTAGTTCCTTGGCATTACAATTAGCTCCTCCAGAGAAAATGATTATGTCACAAAGTATTATCCGCCACAGAAACAGATGAACGATGTGAACCAAATGTAATCTGGTGCGCTTAGAGGCAAGTCTGTTGACTTTCATGTAAATGTGCTTGCTAAATAAAAATGGGCATGATTTTTAGCAGTGAATCCTTATTTGATCTAGAATTTATTTGCCAGCAGAAATGAACTTTTAAGTATGATATTCTTCTCTCAGTATTGCATTTTCCCAGTAAGAGGAGAACAAATCTGTAAGAAATATAGAGGTGCTGAATTGAACATGCAGAAATTTCAGACTTTAGCTTACCCGACCACATCAATAACTAAATTCATGTAAAACAGCTGCATTCAAAAATAGCTATTTTAATTAACTTTTTACCTTTTTGTTCCTTTTACATATCTTAAAAAAAAAATCTAAAAAGTTCACTTAACGTTTTCCTCCCCTGCAGTTCAATATATGCCACCAGTAATTTGCTTTCTAAAGTTTCCCAGTTTCAGACAGACAGGTTTTAAAAGCAGTCTGCTCCTGAAGCTACTTTGCAAGCTGCTTGCAAAGGAGAATTTATGATCTGCAAGTTGCAAGGTAAATATTACTAAACAAGTACCAACAGCTAAACAAAACACTGATTCACTATTTTAAATGATGCAATGCTATACAGCGAGTGAGAGATTGCAGTTCTGGTCTAGACTCAGGCTTCCTCTTCCCTGCTCTGAAAAAGGCCTGGCACCGAATGAAAACCATCTGCTGAAGTTTATGCACAGGCATCTGGCCCTGCTATTTTACTTCTGTGAATTACCGTTGCGCTGCTCAGTCACTAAGGAAGGAGGGATACATGTTGCTTGCAGAGCCTACAACAAGCATATCCATGGCATATAACAAACTCTGAATAACCTTAACAAGTCACCAGATCGTGCTGCTCCCTTCTCAGAGACTTGCTATAAAAATCCTCCAAGCTATTAGCAGCTGCTTATTCTGGATGCTGCACTTCACTTCCAAGGACAGTTTTTTGGGGAGCTTCCCGTTTAATACAAGATTTCTCCCTGCTCACCTAAAAGACTTTCATGGATGGTTTTGGAAAGCTGTAACGAGTCATCTTTTTATGTCCCAGTCTTTCTTCTTCAATGGCTCCCGGCTAAACCATAAAATCCGATCCAAGTCTTAAAGTAATTAAAGCCAATTCAAGGAGTGATGTTTTTCACACCGGGTGGGGCTCTCCTTCCCACTGTGAAAGGATCAATGAATGCTCTGACAAGCTGATGGACTCCTTGCCAAGTCTCCAACTTAGAGGTACACTGAGGTAAAGCAGCAGGCAAAAGATTTAGCAGGTTTAAAAATTTTTGAAAAGAGAGCTTAGGAACAAAAGTACAAATGAAAAAGAATCTAAATATCAGTGATGGGGCTGGGAAAACCTAAATGTCCTTTCAAATGTATGGCAAGCAGTTTCTCTCATTATCATGGGTATTTTGTGGAGCCAAAGCTTTAATCTTCTGGCATTTGGACATTGTACTACGTGGTCCAAAATCAGAGGCTGATGAAAGCTAAGAATCTGGACCTGACTTTCTTTTCCTTTTCACCCTTGTGTAACTGATGTCTCCATAAATCAGATATGAAATAACATATCTAAGAATCAGACTCTCCTTTTATCAAGTTGAAGCCAACTGCAAGCAAAACACATGCTTTGCTTTAGTACCAGTGCATTCACACAGTTCAAAATATCTGTTCAAGGCTTCCATGTTAGGCACATGCACAATTATCTGCACATGCATCATTTCAGGATGTAAGACTGCCAAACTTGGACGCCTCCGGCCTCAATCAGCAGTTAGAAAAATGGAGCTTGGAGTAGCTTCCTACGATCAACAATAAAAGACAGCAGCTTTACCTTGCAGCCCCCTCTGGCTGTAAGCATATGGGTAGCATCACTGCACCTTCTTTCAGATCCACCTGATCACACTCCATTACTCACAGTCCAGAGGTAACATAAAATGGGATGGCAACAGAAAGAGAAATGGAGGCTAAAAGCATGAATGTTTTGGAATATGCAAAACATTTTAACTTTCCACTAGCTTACATGTGTTAACTGCTTGGAGACATACACAGGCCACCATGCTGGAGCCATTCCTGACATTGCCACCAGCCACCTCTGCAGGAGCATGCTTCCTTCAAGGACTCCATAAAGGTGACTGGAAATAGCATGTTAGATCGCCTCCAAAGGCCATCCAACCCCACCGTGAAATGGAGCAGATTAGAAGCAACCTATTAACACAACTCAGTAAAGGTGTGGAAGGAATGAAGTAATGTCCACAAATGGTAGCTTCCTAAGTAGCCACAGTTAAATCCATCAGTAGAAGTTTGCCTCTGCCTTAGGAGCTTTTTTATTATTGTTATTAACAAAAACCCTCATCCTGGCTAAGTATAATTTTAAAAGTTGTGGGACTATAAAGTTATTTACTCTTGCACTATGATAAAAATAGTCAGGCCACCCTATTCTTTCTCTGCTCACTCCTAGCTCTCATTCCAACAAAGCCAACAAAGCCACCAGGCAGCTGGATGAGATAGCCAACAGTAAATATACAGTTTTGTTCTTGAGGAGTAAAAAGAAAACAGCATGCTCAAAGTATTACTTTATGTTCAAATAAACACTCTCACAGCAGCATGGTTTTCAATCACTGCACACCAACTGGGGAAGACATCCCACTCCACTCGATGACCAGCAAATGCCAAGGTTCAAAACATAGTTCAGCTTCAGTTTCTCCTTTAGTAGCTTGCTTTAGAATCAATTTTGAAAATTAAGGAAGAGCTAGACAAAAACAGCAACAAAGAAGAACAAAGCAAGAAGTGGGATTAGTAAAGCCATGCTTTTGGTATGTTTTAACTGTATGATGTTTAACAAGTAATGTAACTTGCTAGTTCAACCAAAAATAGCAAGAATTAATTCTAGTTTTACTGGTTTGTTTGTTTTTTGGTTTTTTTTAAGCTAAGATTCATGCCTTGAATTTGGAAAAGAAAACAATAAAAAAGGAATACACAAGCTCCAGCTCCAATGACACTGTTCATACGTTGCCACCAAAGAACAACTTCAGTTTCATACATCTTCCCTGAAGTATAAACTGAAGATGTACTGTAGAAATTCAAGGATAACTACACAGTCCTAACAAACAGGTTTTGGTAACACAAAGTGACACATTTCAGTACATATTCATAAGGGTTGGGGGTTATTATTGGGCTGTAATTGCAGTTGTTCTAACACCTAATAAGCCATGGCTGGAAAAACAAAGGCAGGTTAATTTGTGATTTCCTCTACTCATTCAGAGGCAAATTAAGTGTCAAACAGCTAATACAGAACATATTTCATTTTATGAGATTTTAATTTAATTCTGCACCATATCGTTGATGCCTTAATGTAGGGTGGTTTATCTAAGAGGAAGAGCAATTTATAAACCTCTTTCAATTGAAATCTTTAATGATAGGATACGATAGCATAATTACAGCAATGCCTGCTAGTCCTCCTATACATAAGCATCTGTCAGCAATTCCATCATAAACATAAACCCTTTTTTTAGGGGTTTATAGCTCAAATTACAAAATCTGGCTCCAGGCTGAAATTTGGGATACAACAGTTCTGCCCATCAGCAATTAAACCATAGGAAATACATATGGAAATATATACACCTCTTTCGAGCTGCAAGTACGTAAGAGCCCTGTAACACCTGAAAAATTCCTCCTTTCCCTTTTCTTTTTCACTTGGTCATTGTTCAAAGTTATGTGCACACACTGTAGGTATCATGCGGACAAGGCTCGTGCACTTGTATTATACCTGAACTAATTCCACTAAGGCTTGACAGGTCCTGGAACACATTTCTAAGAGCTCGGATAACTGGAATTATGCCTTTTTTTCACCCTTTTTTTTTAACTTTATATTCCACGCAAACACACACATTTGAGGGCATTACAAAGCTGAGGAGAAAACCACCATACAATGAAATCATTGATAAAGCTGTGGGTAAACATTTGTATCCTGACTGGTGCTCTTGCTACTTGATCTCAGAATTCTCAACTAAATTCCTATACCCAGTTCTTATTCCTTCTTGGATGTTGGTCAGGACAGCAGTAACAGCTCCAAATGATCCCAAATCTAATGCTCCTAAGTCATACCCACACCAAGCCCTGTAAAACTTGCAAGAAAACTGCTGGGTGTTTACCTCAAACGTTCATTAAAACATCATCCTGGAAAATGCAAAAGCACAACAAAACCAACATCTACAAAGAAGCTGTTGCAGTGAGTGCTCAGCTCCTCATTCCAATGGTGATGCAAACCAAATGAGCAGAAGAATCGACAGAAGTGAATGGAAAATTCAACGGCTGGTATCAAGGAAATTTTGACTTTAAAGCTTTGCTGATATCAGAGTGTATTTTAAAGCAGCTGCCTGCAGTCATATCACATCACACCAAGATCTCCTCACCTCTAACAAGCCTCTGCAGGGCCTGGCTGAATCACGGCTGCCCTGGGGGGTACGGCAGGGAGCGTGGCACACTGCGGAAAGCACGCTTCCATAGAGGGAGCATTGATTTTGCATCTGAGGGGACTGCCACTGAACACCAAGTGAGGCATTTTCAACACCTTTTGTGCCTCTCAGAAATTCGGGCACTTTGAGCAGTGTAGGCTGCTGGTTCCGATTTCCCGTAAAACGACAGAACAGTTTGGGTTGGAAGGGACCTTCAAAGGTCATCTCGTCCAACCCTCCTGCAATGACACCTTCAACTACATCAGGTTGCTCAGAATCACATCCAGCCTGGCCTTGAACGTTTCCACCACTTCTCTGGGCAACCTGTGCCAGTGTTTTACTACCCTCATTGTAAAGAATGTTTTCCCCACGTCCAGCCTGAATCACCCCTCTTTTAGTTTAAACCCATCACCCTTCATACTATTGCAACAAGTCCTGCTAAAATGTCTCTCCCCATCTTTCTTACAGGCCCCTTTTAACAACAGAATGGCCACAACAAGGTCATACCAGAGCCTTCTCCAGGCTGAACAAGCCCAACCCTCTCAGCCTTTCCTCACAGGAGAAGGGCTCCAGCCCACTATGCAATTTTGTGGCCCTCTCTGGACCCCCTGCAACAGGTCCATGTCTTTCCTGTGCTGAGGACTCCAGAGCTGGAAACAGGACTGAAGGTGCGGTCTCACCAGAGCAGAGTGGAGGGTAGAATCCTCTCCCCTGACCTGCTGGTCATGATTCTTTGGATGCAGCCCAAGACAGGAATCCCTACTGTCAACCACAGTGGGGAACAGTGATCTACCCACCCAAAAGCCTTGCCTGCGGGCACAGGGTGTCATGGCATAGGCTGGGCTCATGGGGCTCAGGCTCCAGAGAGGGCTCAAGTACAGCCAAGTTGGGTCCCACATGGCACGGGATCCAGATGCCTTCATGAAGACTCACAGGCAGTACCCAGGTTTTGGGTGACAGCCCTTCTCTGATGTAGGTTAAGGGCATCCTACCCCATCTGCCTTGCACCAAAGACAAATTCCCCACTAACTTCAGAAGGAGCACGATCACCCCCTCCAGCTCCCCAAAACATCGAGCAGAACATTCACTGCGCCACAAAATCTAGGACAGCCATATGCTGACTTTCTGAGCCTGCCACCTTCAGCTTACAACCACTTTTAGCAGCAAATTTAAGCGTGTATTTGAATATATTTTACGATGTGGTTGACTGCGGTGCAAATAGCGATGCATCAGAGGAACTCTTGAGGAATAAATCACAAGTTTCTGTACTCTCTATAAATACCCACTTTTCCTCTAATGCCTGAGAAGACTGCAACACAGATTGATTACTTACCTCAAGGCAAATCTGCTCTGAAATTACAATTCAGTAATAGAAGACTGACCCAAAAAAACTGAGTAAAATATAGTGTGTGTACTTGGGCATGTAGTTAGGATTGTTAATATCAATTAATTCTGCTCACAGAGGAGGACTTGTTTTAAAACAACTTCATTTTTCTTCTGCATATATGTAATTACACAGCTGTAACTAATAGCCATAGCAAAGCAATCTGCCATCTAAACAACTAGCATTATTCTTCAAAGTATTACTCGTGCTTTTCTTCTTGTATTTTCTCAGTATGAGGGGTGATTAGTAGATATGATTAAATGTATGTATCAAGCCTTTTAGCAAAGTAGCAAGCCCCAGTTTTCGACTCCATTTTTAATGGTATACAGTGGTTTTCTGGACATAACTGTTTTATTCTGCAATGCTGATATCCGTCTCTCTACAAATAATAAGATAATATTTATTTCTACAGGATTTCACCACTACCACCCTTTTCTAATGCACGCTATCACTGGTATTCATTTCTTTTATCTTTGTGTAAACCATGTGCTCTATCACATTTGCCATTTTGTTTGGGTGACATTCCCATCAATCAACCGATTGCCTGTGTGTGCGCACAACGGGGACTAGGAAAATTTACCAAAAATTTCATTAGGCTTCATAGCAGTCACTGGGAAAACAAAATCGTTGGCATGAGAGGGAATTTTAGCTGTGAAGAATCCCAAGCCTAATAAAGACAACATACAGGTTTTGTCTGGCTGTATTTCACAGGGTTCAACACTTTTTAATTAAGTATTTATAGAATAACAGCACACAGAATAAATCTCAGCAAAACATACAGGTAACACTTGCCAGACATCTATTATAACAGGAATTCCTCAGGAATCCAGCCTGGATTTTGCTTCATGAACAGATAACCTCAATGCTTTCCAGAAGTAAGTCTTGCCTCCAGCAAGGCTGGCAAAGCACTCCGGGGGATTGCCCTGAGCACCACAAAGGTTTATATACTTGCCCGTTCTTCTAGGCTAAAGCAAAGGTAACCACTGAATACTCACACATGCAGAGGAGGAATAGGAGATGGTTCGTAATGGTAGCGTCCCTCATGATGTCTTGCATCAATAGGTACAGGAGGGTGGAATGCTGGGAAGAGGTGAGGCGGATCTGAAAAAACAAGCAAGATTCCCAGGTCTGAGTATCTCCAACAACTCCTTAAAAACAACATTCATAAGGACTACACAGACACTGAAAAACTTGTCAGCAGTGCCATGGCTGCTGGGTCACGTTCTCCTTCCCTGCTGCAGTCAGTAAGGTCTGCCCAAGAGGACAGCCTGGCCCACAGTGTTTGCATGAATATGTACTTACTAATTTCAATATTCTCTTTTTATAGCTTAAATGGAAAGGGACATAAAGAAGTCTTCAATAAATAATTATGTGCCCAGATGTGAAGTGTCAGATCAAAAGGACCATAAAGGCTTTCATAAGCATTCCTGACTTATTTATTTTTTATTAAAACAAGAAAAAAAGAAACCGTCCCAGGACTGAAAGCCTACACAGAGAATACAATACAATAAAACCCACTATATCCTCAGAGATGTACACACAGTCCTGCAACAGGAAAAACTGAAGCGGCATAATGAGGTACTACTATCTGGAGTAAATCAAGACAATGGAGTTAAAAGGAAACGCAGCTGCGAAAGGCCTTACTGGAGATGCTTAACTGTGTCACACCAATGGCCACATCCAGAGGAATGTGCCAGAGGACAGGGGGCTCATTTCACATGCCACTCTTAACAGGAAAGGTGCTTTCTTTGCTCCCATGCTGCAGTAAGCTCCCCTGCCCCATCTCCTCCAAGGCTTCTACAGGACAGTGGGTTTGCAGCTGCCAGGGCTCCTGCTCCCCAATGTTCTGGGAGAGCCTCAGCAGTGAGGCTGTCAAAAGGGGGAATGTGCCCCACAGGCTCTGCCCCCTGCCCCACAGCAGCCCACCACTTCTGCAGCAGGACTGCCTCCCGGCTTTGGAGCACACAAGGCACGGGGACCAGAGCTCTATGTATCAGCACACTGGTGTGACTTGTGTGCCCAAGAGAGGTTACTGCCTATTTAGCTGCTCAAAACAAAAGCGAAGCTGAACGTCTCCAGTGGCACAAAACAAACTGATCCTCCCCAATTATTACCCGACTGCCACTTTGGATGAAGTCATGTGTTTATCCCACACCAAATACTGAAGCACACAGATATTAGGTCATGTCATGGATGTATTAAAATGCTTCTATTAAGAAAGCTTTCATTATGCCCTAGCAGTAAAATCAAGCCTATTTTGGGTTTTGCCTGCTGAATCATGATGCTATCTTCTCCTTGTATTTCCTGCCTTTTCTATTCAGCAAAAATGCTATCCTCCTTTAAGATTATGTTATCTAAGAAAGCAGTTCCCTCATGCCAGCTAGAGATGGTTAAATACAAAAGCATTTTTCCCCTTGGTGCTCGCCAAAAGTTGGGTTGGTTGTTTTGAAGTGGGAGAAAGAATGAGAGGAACAAACCTCATGGCCCTGAGGGAGTAAATGGAGAGGATGAAGGGGAAATTGTGTAAATTTTGAGGAAAAATCCCCACTATTGCAGGAAAACCTGGAAACGTTTGACATAGCCTGTTCAGTTGCATGGCTGGATTTTGTGAAACAACACGAGCATGTGATCAGCCACAGCACATTTCTGCCATTTACTGACTCAGGGCTTAAGGCTCCATCAATGAAAAAGAATTGTGGCTTACTACTAGGTTACAACAGCTTTAGTTCTGCTTCTGCTGCATCAACTGGACCTTGGCATGCAATCTACTGCAAGCTGCTCTAAAAGTAAAGGTGAGCACAGCATCATCATCCAAGTGGAGGATGCTTGCTGCTACCTCCTGAAACACATTCCCCACAAGACACCAAGGTGCACGAGGAGAAAAGGGGCATGAGAAGTGTGTTTTAGTGCACCTCTCTGCCTGCCCTGTTCCATGCTTCGCTGGTATGATGAGACCACATATTCTGCTCCCACTACGCATGCCAGAGTACAGGCTTCAGGCAGTCAAGGCAAGCAATCCCACTGGGGATGCCAAACCCCCTCACAGTCCCACCCTCACCCATCCTGAGCACCTCTCTGTCAAAAGCAGTTCCAATATTTTTGTAGCAAAACACCATTTAAACCTTCTGAATGCGATTACCTACCTTTCCCTATCTGGGAAATAGAAAATGAATATTAAAAGGCCCAAAAGGGTATTCCCCTTTGTGGGGCCTATGCGACACAGAGCACCTAAAAGTTGCATTTAACACATGGAATATAAATCTTCAAGAACACCTTTTGGAGTCCTCTTACATTAGGCTCCTTTGTGTATCTTGGTTGCATCTTGTTTGCAGTTTCCATCTGGGAAACAGCCGTACTCCATCACAGCACAGGGAGCTGTCTCTGTCAGCCCTGCACCGACCAGAGCGGAGCTGCATATCAAAACCCAACATAATTATCCATCTCACAGTTTATTATTTACACATGAGCAATACAGCTGGTGAACATCGTAACTCAAGTGTATGTGTAATAAGTTACCACACTGTAGCCATCTCCTGTTGCAACCCTTAAGAAAAACCACATGATGACTTTTCTAAAGTCAGGCTAAAACTGCTGAAGCAGAATAAAGTGCCACTAAACCTGGCTACCTCCTATTTATCATATAATTTCCTGACTGATGGTTCCACAAACCAGCTGCTAAGTGCTGTGTACTCCACTGTCAGCAGACTAACATGCTAAATGGGAGACAGGGAGAATAATGTGCACAACTAGTGGAGTCAATTTTAGAGAGGGAATTCAAATTCTGCTGTGTTTGGGTCAGCCCTCAACAGAGAGGCAGTAAATTGTACGTGCTTGGGGGTCCAAAACCACTCCACTGTGAAAAACATTGAATATTTATACGGAAAGACTCTTAGATCAAACAGAGATGTGCCAAAGCAGCCATCAGCCAGGGCTTCGCTTGAAACTCCATAAAAATGTAATCGCCTGACATGTATTTATATGGAAATACATAGTAAAAAGTTCGCAAAGCAGTAACTCGGGCTGTAGCTAGTTTCAAATTGCTTGTTCATATCCCACCCAGTAACTATTTCATTAAAGCACCATCAGAATATTTCAGTTACATTCTGCCACTATTATTTATGCTGTAGCAGAGTAAAGAATGAGAGAGAGTGCTCACAGGACAGAATTGAATCTGGACCTACCTGACTCTTGGCTGTGAGAGATGCTCTATCTATCTAGAAAACCAGGGGGCAAATTAGTGTCAAAGACAAGGTACTATAATGACATCTTAAGGTTTCTCATTCAAGTGCAAAGACAAAACTCTCGCCCTTAGCAAAGAGGAACTCCATTCACCAAAATGGATCCAAAAACTATTTTTTGCTATGAAAGTTATTTACTAGCATTTGTAACTTTTTCAAAATCCTGGTTCAGTTGCAAATCTCCACAACGTATGCCAGGTAGTTTTCTTATAGACATTCAAAGGAAACCATGGCTTTCTGGACCAATCCTTCAACTACATCCTTGCAGACACTCCCTGACGTAAGTACAGGAGCCAAGACAGACAGATGCTGCTTACGTATTTGGAGCCCTCAGTTCCAGTTCAGCAGTAGTACCTGATTCTTTGCTTAAATGTCACTACTTTCAAGAACTTTTAAAGATAAGCCAAGGCACTGGAACTTACAACACGTTCCACATGCATTGCTGAACTCAACACATTGCTCTGCCTTCTGCATTCTCTGCTGCCTACTACTGTAAGCTTCTTTTGGATGCTCTCCTGTCCCCCGCATAGCTTACAGGGTCTCCTCAAAACAAAATGGGAGATGCAACTGCCTGAAATGCTACAAACTCATCAGTTTTAGCACTGTCAGATTTTCTGGGAAATATGTCAATTTATGCTGACTTTTTGTTGTGCTAAATGTGCCTTTTTATTTCTTCTTCAAGAACCTTTCTTGCCTTCTTAAAGAAAGTGAATAGGATCATCTGTCTCAAATTACAATCATTCCCATACAGGAAGAAAGAAGAGACCTACACTTGTTCTCTGAAAGTCAGCAGCCTAGGGCTTGGCTCTACAGCAGCATCGAGGGAAAGAAACAGAGAAGTGATAGGTATGGTCCTTGATGCTGAACAGCAAACCTGAACTGAAGTCTGATGAGATGGAGCAGGCAGCAGCAATTCACTGCATGACTTGGTGGAAAGGCAGATGATGCCAGCTGGCTCAGTGGTGCTGTGCAACACGTGGAGACAACAACAAAGTGGTTGGGCTGCTCCAAAGCTCACTGAAGTTAAGGATAACTTTTTCTGTAGTCTCTCAAATACGCCTTACTCAGTTAGGGTAAATCAAACCACTTAGGGGACCACTACAGTTAGAAAGATCACCTGTGGAGGTAAGGCTAGGAAAACACTCTGCCCTCAGCTAACCCGCTCGCTCCAGCTCCCTGCGATCCCTGCCAAACCCTTGAGGAAGATGGCTGCTGAAATGACAGGCTGCATTTTTCAGCCGTCAAGAAAACATTTGCTACTGCTGAAAATGCCTGCATTGACTTGAACGCACCTGGTGTGGCCCCAATGCCTGCGCCTCTGTCCTGAGAGCAGGGCAAGCAAACACAGGATTCAAACCCAACGCGGGAAGCCCTTGTTAGATTTGTCCTCAGGATGATCATCTTACCAAGCTAAATGGGCCAAGAGCAAAACTCTATCTCAGCTGTTACCTCATTTGAGGTGAAATCTCCTTCCCACCTAAATTCACTGTGGTCTTGATGCTGAACTCGGTGGTACCAAGCTTTCACACCAGATGTAACAATATCAGGCAAAATACAGCCTCCTGCTAATGTCTTTTCAATACACAGAACAGTTTTGAAGAGTTTGCCAGCAAATTTCTATACTTGCCTTGGTTCGTAAGCTGATCACCAGATGGGAATTTTCTAATATTCAGGTTTTCAGAGTCCCTAAGGGCACCACTGTTTCCTCACATACATTTGCTTCAACTGATCTGAACTTAATGGTTTTGCAAGGTTTTATGGCAAGAACTAGGTTCCTTTTTGCCAAGCAAAGATCTTATTTTGGATTTCTCTTTAATTACAGCATGCATTATGGCTCAGTAACAGCACATGTTGTCTTTGGGGGGGGGTTAGCTCTCTTTCAAAAGGGGTGAGTTATGTTCTCTACGTACGTTCATACAGAGGCTTTAATCAGGAAGAAAAATGACTGAGCCCCAGCCACACATGAATGCATGCACTTAACTCTGTGTACTTTGAAGAGTCTCCCTATGGTGGCTGGGGTTTTGCTGCTTCAGCGTGGCTGGCTGCCATCTGAAGCACTGCTTATTTGTAAGCTGATCATCCGCTGATGTGCTACAGCCAGGTCTCAGGAGGCTTTTTGTGTTTGTGTGTGTCCCCATGTGTCCTTGCATGCACATGCACGCTTCCAATGCGGCAACCGTCATGTTGACATGGATGCGACTACTCGCCATCTGACTTCACAGAGGAGGAGATTTTAAGTAGGAAAAATAAAAAGGCATACAAAAATGGGAAGAAAAAAAAGGAGGGGGGGGGCAAATAGATGGATAAAGCCAAGAAATGGACAGAGGGAAAGAAAAATGACTTTAAATTGCAACGGCCTCTCCATTTCAGCAACACTAATGTTAAATGCGATAACATGCAGTAGATATAACAATTTCAGATAAAAACAGTTTTCAATCAGATAGCATCCTTTCCATGTGTCTGTGTGTATTAATGATGATCAGACTCCCCTTCCCCACCCTCTGCTTGTGCTTGCACACAGCCTATCCACTGACCTTAGAAGTGAACCACAGGAGTTCCAGGCCAAACCTCACAAACTAGAGCACAGCTCCAGCTCTGTGACTCTTGTTACAGCTGAAAATAGTTTTTACCTTTGTAAAACCAAAAACGACGATTTAGATCCCTGCCATCCATTTTATCACTTTTCAGTTTGTAAACTTAAACACCTTGTGAGAACATGTTTTATTGTTTTTAGTAGTTCCACAACAACCATCATGCCAAACACATGAAGGAGGAGCAGTTATCGGTGTGTTGGAACAAAAGTGGCTGGAAATGATTTCATCAGCTGGCACTCAGAGGTCTTCAATATGCCAAATTTGCTGCAGGTATTGGCTAAATAACTGCTGGATTGATTTCAGTTTGAACGCTCTATTATTCCTCCCAGTTACTGCACCTCTGCTGCCTGAGGAGCAGGACAGCCTTCTGGAATACCAACTCCACTTCCTCAAATCCATTCAACTGGCTCCAGAGCTCTCTGCTCTTTGTCCATCCAAAAAAGAGAAACAAAAAAGCTGTAAGAGACAGACCTGCAGGGTAATAAATACATTGCATGTACAAAATACCTCTGAGTAGAGAGTCTCAGAACCTTTTAAGAACATCATTTGTGATTCATCATATCCCAGTGGCTTAAAAATGACTGTTCCCACTGTGGTGGATTCACTGGTACGTGAAGAAAGGACTTCTTGTGTAGTCATGAACTTGCCTGATGAGTGGGGTGCGCACAGCATTGCCACTCCACATTCCCCCCAGGACACACACTTTCAGAGGAGGAAAGGCAAGACCCTCCACCAGCACAGTCTGCATGAAAACAAACAGGAAATTGCTGGAAATGCACCCGGAATATTCCACACCTCAGTAGCTTCTTCCACCCAAATAACACTGACTGCTTCACAGCAGCCTTAGGAAACCCTCATGAACATCAGCAATGGTGGCATACAGCCAGCTCATCAGCCCATGCTTTCAGAAGACAATGACAAGACACCTTAACCTCATCACAGCATTACTTAGAGGGAAAATTGTTTCCTCTGCCATAGCCGGCTCTCAGTTTGGCACAGCTCCTCTCTTTCTTATCCTCTGGATCCCATGCCATGCAGCATTTCTTAACAAACCTAATAATGTGGTCTCGGCAAGAAAATGACAAATTGTTCTCTGCCAGGAAGCTGACAAAAGAAACCCCTCCCTCTACTACCTCCAATGGGCTCCGCAGTGAAAAAGTAATTCAGCTTCTGCCTTGCAACACACTTGCTGCTACTGTTTTGCTGCTGCTGACCCTAATTTCTCATGCCACCACACATCAGCGCATCCCCCACTTCCCCTCCAGGAATTACGGAAAACAAAACAAGCATCCATGTATAACACTTAACAGCCCCAAGACAAGTGGTTACACCCAGCTGCTCTGGAATGCTTCTAGACTTGATGATCTTAAAGGTCTTTTCCTACCTAGTTGACTCTATGATTCTAGCTTTCATTACACATATGTGTGATGGAGCAAGGCCAGGCTGGACGGGGCTTGGAGCAACCTTTTCTAGTGGAAGGTGTCCCTGACTGTGGCAGGGGTTTGGAACTGAATGAGCTTTAACGTCCCTTCCAACCCTAAATGTTCTATGATTCTATTATCACATCTACCACATCTCCTCCTCCATGAGCAGCAACTAACTGGATCACAACCACAACATATACACAACTTATCTAAACCTAGGTACACGTGCATATCCATTGCTGCAACACACAGCAAATTCCAGGGGCTGGAAGTGAGCTAAGAAATTAAAAAATACACAAGAAAAATCCTGACCCATGCTGGAGAGAAGAGAGAAATCTCACAGCAAAGCTCTCAGCTCCAAACTACTCCTAAGCAGAGGTTTAAGGTGGGTTTCCCAACTTGCGGAAACAAGGAGATGCCACGCAACAGATTGGTTATTCCCTATGGCTCAACAGCAGCATTCAAATGCCCTGCTATCAGCTGCATGCATTAACTCAGCAATGACAAATACCCTTCAGGTGCAAACATAAATTTGGCTAAGGAGAGGTAACAAAGCTCAAAACAAAAAAAAAAAAACAAAACCTTAGAAATATCCTTCTATTGATGCTGATTCGATGTGGGTACAAATAAAGACAAAGCAGGCCATTCAATAAGCTTTGGTGATATTCTTCTTATCAGCACTGTAAGTCAGTCTGCAAACGTTACTTGTTTAAGAGATGCTTTGGAGACCTGTGTACTCTTCTGCGTACCAGAATCATGTTTCAAAGCTATCTGAAAGGCCAAACCTCAAACAGTTAGGTATCAGTACTGCATGATGAAGATCACTGCAGCTGAACAGATTTCCAGCAGTTGAAAGTCTGGACCACAGGGTGAAAGACTTGGGAACACGTTATACTTAGCAGCTTTGATGAGTAATTTATGGCATGATAGGAATTAGAGAGGCAAAAGTATAATTAGATCAATTATGTCTATTTTTAGATATTCAAACAGTTCAGATTCTATGGGATGCCCAATCAGATGAACACTTGGAGAGATTTCTTTTTCCCTGCTGTTCAACCTGATTTTCTAAAGTTTCATCCAAACATTCATAATTATTTAGCTTCTCTCTGCACCATCCTTAGCAATTACTCTCCTTCTGTGGTGTTTACACTCTTCAAGCTTTTGCAGATGAGCAGACAGTTATCACGTGTGCTATCAGGACACTCAATAGTATACATTTATTGCACCCTTTAAACTCTATGTTCATATTCGAAATTAATCAGTCACTTGGGTTTGCTCCCTGGGTTTCTTCCAGCTTGGGAGAGATACATAGCTGCCACCCTCGCACTCCTGGGCATAAGGTTTTCGTATAGGCTGACAAGACACTGTTCAGGAAGAGGAAGCCTTAGAAACTCATAATACAAATGACCTATCTGCAAATTCCTCTTTCCAGCAGGGGCATGTGTTGCTTACATAGAGTCTCAAGTAACACTACCTTTCATCTTCCCGCTACAAGACAGTGCCTTCACCATGTGGCACTGACCTACCCTACTATTTCTAGTAAATATGGCACTACTCAAGCCAAGTAAAGACAACACAAACTGACTCTTGATTATTACTTCTTGACATTGCTCAGTACTCGACTTCAACACATTTTCTTCCTTCTTGCTCTCTGATCTTTCTTCAGTTTCTTCCCTCTATTTAATTTTTATGCTTTGTGTTTCAGATCATTACTGAACATGGAAACTATGGTAGAGTCCCTTGATTTGCCCTATTGACATTTATTCTTAGTGCTCATCCATCCTACATTCGAGACCGTCACATTGCCAATATTCCAGTCAGTATGAGTTAGTTTGTTCTAGTCATGCTTTGAGGCGAGGATTTTTAACAAAACTTGCCACAGTCAAATTACGTTACTTCCTTGTGCCCCAATGATAACATGGAGATATCCTTGCTGAGACACTGAACCTCTTCAGTGAAAAGTGTCAGCAAAGAACTAGAACAACAGTATTTTATCCACTGTTTCTTTAAAAAGAGTGGTTCAATTGCCTAAAACTGCTCTTTCTTTACTCATCTCTAGAGTTTATCTTATGACAATTTTTTTTAAGTTTGCTTAGAGAAAACTTGCTTCCTATTACTCAGAGCATGAGAGCATCAGCTTTAGATTCAACCATGCTTTTTGTTGGGTTTTTAGGATTATTGTTAAGATCACCCCATTCCCCCCCCCCCCCCCCATTTCCTTTTCCCCACCGAAGGCCTTTTTTCTCTACAGCATAAGGGAGGTTCCTCACAAAGTCACATCAACACCTTCACCATCATCCCCTCTAATTGTCTGCAGACACAGTTGCAAGATCTGGCCTATGTTTGCCTTGCTCTGGGAACTAAGTGCTGCTTACCAAAAGCAGCCAAGCCTTTACATCACCCACTTACACTAGCACCACCGCTATAAGTGGGTGCCCCACTGAAATGGGATGAAGGGCACGCATGACAGATTACTTGTTTAAAAACACAAGTCAAAAATCAGAGTCAACAGCCTCACCCCAACTACTGCTCATGGTCCTGCCAGCCCTTGAAGACAGCCCCGAGTTAGCAGAGTGATGGGTCAAAAGCAGACACTACATCAGAGCTGTGGACAAGGGGCACACACCTGCAAAAACATCACCTCCTGAGCGCTCCTGCCCGCACTGCTTCCTACTTACACAGGACTCGCCGCTAGGACTCTAGTGTCATGGACTGATGGGCAGCTCCAGTCTCACCAGGGAGGAAAAACACTCCCGTTAATGAGAGAAAAAAATGGAAGAAGAGAGTTCTGAACAGGCAGGAGCAGACAAAAGCAGTAGCAGGCAAAGCAGCCTATGGCATTAGCAAAGATTGGTCTGCATGGCAACAGCACAAAAGGAAACTCTTCAGGGCAGTTTCCATCTTTACCTCACCTGCCTACAGTGCTTACCACAATAGGGCCCCAGTCTCTAAGCTTTTTGGCTCTATCACAATTAGTTACAACAGCATCACTTTCTCCAGCCTCTGGTCAAGGCAGAACTGAGAAAAGATTACATTACCTGCCTATGCACAGCTATGTTCTTCAGCTTGGAGATTAAGGGATAAGATGGGATAAAATGTAGAACTAGGTGGAGCACAACCCCATAAATACGAGAGGAGAGGGAAAGAGTCATTCTTCTGCATCCCAGGGTGGGTAAGGGGGCAATAAAGAACAGGTTACTGCTTGTCATTCGTCCCTGCATCCTAGAGAAGCCAAGAGTGCTGTGAGAAGACAATAGGAGCCAGAAGAGAGGAAAGATGGCCAAATGAAGATAAGGTATCCACACCACCATTCCCACCATTCTCTGCCACACAGAGCTAGACACTGAGAGCTTCAATGGCCTCCAGGGAAAAGACACAGAAGAGAAATGTAGTAATGGTCCAATGTGTAGAAACCACTTACAGACCAGGAAATTCCTAGACTGCAAGTTTTGGGAAGCTGGGAGACTGCTCGGGGTCAAAAGGAGAGAATCACTTGCCATATTTTTACATTCACTCCTGTGCATCTGCTTTTGGTCACTGCTTGGAGAGGATACCAAGCAATACCAACGTGTGGTGTGGGTCAGTGTGGCCCCTCATGCCCTGCATACTCCTGGCACGTTCCACAAGGCCAAGATATTTGCAAACCCCTTCCCTTGACCCTTACCCATCATCTCACCACAAGCAGTGCCCAAGCTGTAGGACTTGGGCCCATAGAGTTCTGTGGCACAAGCATGAAGACTTCCAAGCCTGTAAAAAGCCCATCTTTCAGCTGCACATTTGCACAACATGCTGCAAAGGAGATGGTAATAAAAACAACTTAAGGTATCTGTCCCTTGCCTATCAAGACTCAACTCTCCCCTCTGTGTTTCCACGTATAGCTGTGATCTGGCTATAGGAAAATGGGGGACTTCATTTACCCTCTGGCAGAAGAAGAGGAGACAGCTCTCCTCAGTCCCACCCCCTGGCAATCTTGGAGCTTTTCCAACATATTAAGCATCAGTTTCCTGCCAGTGAAGTGTTTGATGCTCTACTAAATGCAGTGGCACTCGGAGAGGTATAGTAACCCTCCATATGGAAAAGCCATTTGACACAAAGGTTGGAGGTCAAAAGTTTAAATGTTCATGACAGAGACAACAGCAGTCCTTTTCTGGTCAATAACATCAAAGGATTTGCCAGCTCTTAATGCTACTATTGTCACTTGTTTGGATCCTATTGAAATTCCAGCATATTTATTGCACTCCAGGAGTATAAGGACTTTTTGTTTGTTTTAATCTCTATGCTGAGCCCAAGGAGTCTCAAGTGTTGTGACTCCCCTCACTCCCGAGGAGAATGAGCAAGGAAACAATACCAGAGGATGAAGCATTGTCGTCCCAACCAACTTGGCGCTTTCTTCCCCCCAAAAAAACATAAATGATGGATAGAAAACATATGGTCTCTATTGGACAGGGCTGGAAATCTCTGCTTCTGAACTCCCCACATGATGGGTTTCAATTGTTCTGTGCTATGACAGGGGGTGAAAAGCACTCCCTGCCATCGAGATCTCCATTTTGCCAGTCATTGTTGAGAAACCCTGTTCTGCAGTTGACTAACGCTCCCATTAGGCACAACTGTGGCAGGGCCAGGAACAGCAGCGAGGTTCTCCAAGATGAATTGTAATGCCATAACCACAAAGAGTATCGCTTTGCCCAGCCCTCCTTTGCTCTCTGAACTTCTGCTTGCGGTTAGGCAAAAACTTATTACCAGAGAGCTCTGCAGTGCATGTTCCAAGCATTGTATCAGCCATCGATACCTCGTGCCTTGCCAGGAGCAAGATCCAAGTTCATTTGTTACTACCTCCCTCAGATTCCCGTTCCCCTCTCCACAATGAGGATTAGCAGTTTAAGTTATGTTGCTGACCTCCATCTGGCTAGGCAGAAACAGATGTCTGCACACTCGGGCACGATCTGATTTCAAAGTGGAGACTCTGGGTTACTAATGACGTTATAAAGGCAAGAGCATATGTTGGCTCTCAACAGTCCATTGTCTAATTGGGATGGTTTTAATCAAATATGAATGTACCCAAGTTTTCACAGTTAATGAATAAATCCCCTTTTTAAATAAGGGCAGTAATTTTGAGCTCTCCATCGAGGCAGCATCCCAAGGAATGCCTACATGAGCAGCAGTCATCACCAGAGGCCCCTAAGAGGCTGCAGCCCAGGTCGTTGTTTAAACAGCTCCTAACTGCCCTTCCCAGAGGTAAGCTGCAGCCAAATTGTTTTCCTTCACTTCACAAACCAGATATGCATGGCTTATGTGAACAGCCCGAAAGTTTACTTTAGTCTCTGTTTAAATACCTTCTACCACATATTTCAAACAAACAGTTCACTTCATTAGAAAGGCAAACAGCGTAGCCGCAGAATACGAGCACTTGAGGAGAACCACTCTGGGCAGAGAAATCCTCTGCCCCTGTGTAAACACCGCCTGCTCTGCAGCTCCGGGCAGCATCTGCCTGCCACGCCACTTCAAAAGCCTTTCCACAAATACTTCACACGTCTGTTTGTAAGTAAATGATAACCCTGAAGAGATTATCTGCAGGGCTAAGAGCCCCGATGACTATCACTGTGGCTGCACAGGCACAGAAAGAAAAGCCAAAATGTCCACTGCCAGCCGCATGTGAGTTATGAAACTACAATAAAGGCGGTAGCAATCCAGTAACATCACCTAAACCTGTTAAACTGGAAAAGCAGTGCTGTTTGGTAGCCTGCTTTGGCATATTTGGTTCCACTAAGGGAAGTAAGTTTTACCCTTAGCAATTAACAGGTTTATGCACCTCCACCATTAACTGATTTGTTAAATTGGCACAACAGGAAGTTGTACAGAACAGTGAGAAAGCTGCACAGCCAAGACATCATAGAATGGTTTGGGTTGGAAGGGACCTTAAAACTCATTCAGTTCAAACCCTCTACCCTGGGCAGGGACACCTTCCACTGGACCAGGTTGCTCCAAGCCCCGTCCAACCTGGCCTTGAACACTGCCAGGGATGGGGCAGCCACAGCTTCTCTGGGCACCCTGTGCCAGCGCCTCAGCACCCTCACAGGGAAGAACTTCTGCCTAATGCCTCATCTCAATCTCCCCCCTGTCAGTTTAAAGACATTCCCCTTGTCCTGTCCCTACAGGCCCTTGTTAGAAGTCCCTCATCAGTTTTCTTGTAGCCCCTTTAGGTACTGGAAGGCTGCTATCACCAGATGAAGCACTAAGCTCTGTCTTCCTGGACAAATTATACAAGGCAATTCAATTGCCTAAGGATCGCATGACACTCAAATCCCAGAAACAAGTATAAAAGGAGGAGGAAGACAACTAGGCATGGAGAGGAGAGGCAATGGAAGGCAGCCAGTGCTAGGAGGCTCCATCCCCTGCTCTCGTCTCCATGTGCCAATGCAGCTCTAGAGGACAATCAATACCGAGCAGGGAATACACCCTCCAAGAGAGCAAAGCACCTCACAGTTTGCTGTCACACCCTGCAGGTTTTACTGCTTTGTGCCAACTGAAAGCTTTAATCGAAATACTGGCATTTGCATCTTTGAAAGAAAGCACGCTGAGGCAGCCCATTACAAGTAAAGGCACTCTCACCACATCCATCACTACTATTGTCTTTCGAGCTATCACAGGAAGCCGAAGGGACAGCATCTCTTGGCACCAGTCAAAAAAGACACAGACCCATGGTATGCCCAGATCTTAACCTTATGATGCACAGCCTTAAAAAATAAATGATCAACTGTCTGTAAGCTCTTAAATCCATTCTCAAGCAAAAATAAACAACCAAAAATCTAAAAACCCTTCAGTTTGTAAGTAGGGACTAACAGCACCTGCCTGTAGGGTGAAGGTTCAAAAGCTGTGAGAGTACTGATGTTATGCCAACTATCATATAAAGAGGAGAGGAACAGATAACATCTTTATTAGGGGGAATCGAGTAGTATCAGTTATGAACATGAAGGTTAAGACACCTTGGCAACCATAACTTTAAGCTTGCAGTGACTCAAAACGTAAGTTCCAGTTCTTTTCATTCTCAGGGTGAAATTAAGCCCCACTAAGTCAATGACTTTTTATCATTCATTTCAGGGGAATCAGCATACCTAGCTCTTGGGATTTTATCATGAATCTTGTTTTCCTTGTCAGTGGTGTTTTGATGTCTAACTCCACTCTTTTCAGTCATGTCACTAAGTAAGAATCTCAGCTTTCCTTTAAAAAAGCTATGGGAAAAAAAACACCAACCAGAACCCCTGAACACCCCCATGTATGTTTCCAGTTGTTATGGTCACAGAGAAAAGCTGGAAAATGAGAAATTCCCAGCTTTCATAAACCATGAGCAAGTAAAAAGACCGAACAAAACCACGCACAAGCAGGTACATAGGTACAGGATCTTTCAATAGGTATGTGGTTTGCATGCTCACATATACGAAGTTGCTATTCTGAATACCTAGGGGATAGCATGACAATACATCTTTGTTAGAAATGGTATCTGCTGGCATTAAAATCTGTGGGGTTTTAACTGTGATATCTTAAAAACTGCTTAAAGGTTTTGGCCCATACCAGAATTGCGCATCGTGTATCAATGACTTTTTGACTACTTAATGCTTCCTGGACAATGGATATTGTTCATCCTCTCTATTACAAGTTGAGGATTCTTCTACACTCTGTTTTAAGATCTGTCTGGGTTAATGAAGATTGTTTACTGAAACACATGAGGTACACAGATCCTCTCCAAGCTTTTTAGTAAAAAGACTGAATTTAGGTTTAAAGTGGAAATAAAACCCCTAAGTTTCATCATGAACTAGAGAAAATAACAATCTCAGCCAGCTCTTTGAGGGGCTATGATAATACAAGCAATAAATTTACTATTATTATTACAACTGATAACACAAGCTGAGCTAATGGAACTAAAATATCTTCTAAACCAGTTCTTGGAGAGCTGATAATATTAACCTTTAGGTGCCAGGAGCTGGGGATTTCCCAGCATACCAAGCTGGTTGACTTACTGACACTAAAAATAGGACTCCAAGCCCTGGTGCTCCTGTGGGTTATGCACAAACAATATGATGGGTTTTTTTTCTACAAGCAACTCTGATCCATTCAGAAGGGCAAAAAAAGGAAAAAAAAATCCATTTCTTTCAAGATGTTTCTGGCCTGAGGGTTTTCGAATGCCAAATGGGGAAAAACAATTTATTTTTCATTATGCCATTCACCATCTTCAACTTGAAACAGACCGCTTCTATACAAGTCGTTTTCTACAACATTCCAGTGAATACTTTGCTGCAGCCTTTTTGTTCCTTAGCACATTCAGCTACTAGCTGGAATGTGCCTGGCCATTGTCCTTAAAGCATCTTTGGTAGGAACAATTGTGAGTAGAACAAGACTTCAGAGACAGCAACTCTGTTTATTCCTTTATTGCACGTATTTATTCCATGGATTAATAACAAAATAAGAATGATTTGCATGTACACATCCCAGTTCTACCTCCTTTTTGACCACCTGAATGAAAGAGGAGATGCATCAGCCTGCCCTGGTATTTAAAAGACACTTAAATTTTACCCCGAATGATCTTACTCAGCTTCTGCAGGAAGTTACGCTTACCAAACAGCACATGATTTTGTTGGGCTGATGGTTTAAGGTGCTGGAGTCAATTTAAGCTCCACCTCAGGCTCCAGCCAAGAGACCACAGCTTTCGGTCCAAATGCAGAACACCCTCCTGCCACCAATAGAAAAGCTCCATGGAACAGATCAGATATAAGGAAGTCATGCATCCTTTGAGCCACAAACACAGATAAGAGTCCTAGGAACACAGGACAAGCATACTCCCATTTTTTCTCTGCAAGTGTTATTTCTGTTCATTTCTTTATTCAAGCAGTCAGCAATTAGTTTCATTTCATCTACCCACACTGCAGCAGTAAAAACCTCGAACAAGCTAAAGAGAACAACTTGTGCAAGCATCTGATGCACTTTAAAGAGGGAAAACACATAACAAGCATTCACCGAAGAAAGCCAGGTCTCTGCTTTAGCTCCACAAGAGATCACCATGGCTTGCCTTTTCCAAGTGTTTAACTTGGGGTGACATCTCTTTGGAAAAAATGACCTCTCACTTGATGCCCAAGCCCAGGGTCATCCTCAAGAGACTCTCAATCACGCTTGAGCTCAGCAGCCTTCTTGATAGAGGAATGTGAACAAGCAGCATCAACAATAGCCTGGGCTCCTAGGCTCCTCTTGGTGACATACTCTCATTAGTCAAAACAAGAGGGCAACACTTCACTGCCGTTTACAAGAGTGGTGGCACAAGCTGCCCTTCAGTGCACAAGAGCAAATACGAGGGGTTTGTCCCTTTCTCATGTGCAAACACCATCAAGGCTTCAAAGCAGCAACAAATACATTTAGCATTTTCTTTGGTTCACCAAAATGGATCTCCAGAACTGGGTGAAAAATCCCAAATGGCTGAAGCAGGTGGGAGCTGGAAAGCTGTTTTTCTTAGGTCTGCAGATTCATTAGTAAGTCATGGGCAGAACTTGGGGGGAACCAAAACCAGAGACAATCACCAGCAATGAGCACAGTGAAGAATCCTGTGATGAGGTACAGTAGAACCTGAGACTAAACCAAAGTGTTTCAGAAGAACTAGCAACTATCCCCTTCTTCAGACACAAAGCTGGTCTGTTCAGGCAGAAACCGAAATGAAGATACTGAGGTCAAAGTAAGGCAGCAACAACCAGGAGCCAACGGAGCTGACAGTCAGTATTTGAGCACCCAGCCAGCCCTAACGGGTGACTCAGGGGGGGCTGACATATCATGCCAGGCACATGCAGGGCCTTCCTGGCCAGGTGGGAAAGCAGTTTTCAAGATGAAAAGCTCCCTTTGGCTGCCTTTGCTTCTGGCGTTTGTTCCTGTTCGTATCTGATTACAGATCTGGCGTAGAATTTCCTTTTGGGGAAAAAATATTCAAGGGAGAGTCTCTTTTTCAGACACAGGCTTAGGGAGAAAACCAGAGCCTCATGCTCCTTCATCTCCCCACTCCCAAGCTGTGCGTAACAGGGTGAGGGTCAGAGGGGCAGCAAACTCTCTGTAAGTAATCCCCAATTACGTTCATCCTTTAACTGGAACCTGGCTCATGGGTGGATGGTGTTTCTCCTCTGCACGTGAGCTCAGCAGAAAGAAATCTCTGGCTTGAAGCTGCGTGTCTTGAGCAGAAGGAAGCTCCTTGTTCCCTGGTGCTGAGCTAGCAGATAAGGAGCAGCAAGAAGACCACGTTGAAATGAGACCTATGCTATGGGGACATGAATAACTCCTGACTGGCACCAATGGCCAGCAGTATGCATGGAAAGATTGAAGTAAGTCTGATTGAGAACCCAGCTCATTCATCTCACAGAAACCTTGCAAAGCATGCAGCAGACTCCAAATGTAATGACTTCTGAGGGCCCAACAGGGGCCTGGAAGAAAAATGGATGAGGCTGCTTTGGGCCAGTTAAGTGCTGAGTATTCAGTTCTTTAAGAAAAGCATTTCCACCAGGACCAGGGACATTTGGTACACACACACAACAAACAGCCTGCTGAGGCTTTGCCCGTACGTAAGAGGTGCAGGCATGGCTGTACAAGGCACTCTGACATTCACCCTCTTAGAGAGGCTCATACCTTACCAGCCTTTAGCAGACTGGAGGCTAAAATATGTCAGGGAGTTTCCAGCCCATCAAATATAGGTGTCTGCTGGGAAAAGCTTTTCCAGCCAATGCTCTATTTAATATCTCAGTGCCTCCTTGTGTGGTGTTAACCCCATCACAGAAAAAGAGGAAAAAAAGGAGGAGGATTAGGGGTGGTAGGAATTGGACTCTGGACATGATCCAAAACCCACATTCCCAAAGCAGCCGAGAATCACTATGAGGACAATTCCGTACATACTGTTTTTCATCTGACAGCTTCAGGCTCAAACCTCCAGGCATGCTGAACTGTGTGTTTAAATCCCACCACACTGCTCCAGCCATGGCATCTGGAGTGCCTGCAATGGCTGCTACCTCCATAACAGGCACTGCTTTTGCTGCCAAAGCAGCTGGGGAAGAGGTACTGGCAAAGTTCTGGTATATGGATGTGTGTAAGGGCTTTTGAACTTCTTTCCCTTGCCCCATCATTTGCCTATGCCAGTACAGACACTTTGAAACAACAGACAAGAACAGAGAAAGCTGAATCAGGAAATCATGTAACAGCTAAAAAGAAAAACGTTTCCCAACAAAGTGGAGTCCAGCATAAACAGAGGTTTTAGGAAGCACAGGGAAGAGGATCTGAGAGTGAGCAATACGAGGGACCTCCGTGAGAAGGCCTCAGAGCTCATCTGTTACTGAAATAGGTACAAATCTGGCAGGTGAACAGGAGTAAGAGAAGGGGAAAAGAGACCAGAGCTTAGCTCAGGGATGCAGAAAGAGAGGGAGGCTGGCTTCCCGCCAAGGTTTTTGTGAATGGGAGGGTGTGCAGGATCCATTTCCTCCGAGTTCCATGGGGGCAGGGGGAGCAAGAGGGTAGGGAAATGCTTCAGTGGATCTGTTACTCGGTCATGCTTCAAAAATGTGCAACTACTGTCACATAACTTGATATTCTCCTAGTACTGGGGGGATTTTCTAACAGCCCACCTTCTTAACAAAGGTATTTTTCATTGTGTGCTGAATGTACTCGACTTACACACTATGTCTATTCATAACAGAATGCAAACACTTTAAGTGCAAAAAATTGAGTATAAGAGACTTTAATGTACCTGAACTGTCTTAAATTCTCATTCTGGCTTCTGCTGAGCTAACATTTTCTTCTTCCAGAATGAAAGGACACCAAAGGGTGTTGCAAGAGGTCCAAGAGGCAACTTCACCTTGCAAAAATCACAGTGTCTCCAAAGCACATTTGAAGCATAAATACTGCACTGCATTGCTGGCAAGACGAAGAAGGAAAGAAGAACATCTGATGACGAAAATGAACTAAACACATTAAAAACATTAGAGCTTTAATCTGGTGAGGTTTGGGGTGTTGCTGTTTTTTTCTTCCCCAAGCTGTATGATCAAGTCTTGTCCTTGTCTTTCATTGTTTGGATCTAGTTTTTCATTGTGAATGTAACTTAATTACAAAGCACGTGAACTGTGTGGTAGAGATATTCTAAGCTGAAATAATCATGTAATACTGACCAGATTACAGCAATTTGGAAGTCAGCTGCAAAACAAAGGAAGCAAAACTCTTCAGAGTACGTCACAGAACTCAAATGAGGGACTGAATCTGAGGAAGGAGCATACAATAATTACAGCCAAGAATGAAAGAGCAGGGCCCAAATTTAGGCTTCTCAGCAGAGATTAAAGTACCCAAGTCATAGGTTCCTTAAGTTATACTTCCCTAAAGTCATGATGTTTAAAGAGCGGGGACTGCAAGACTTAAAGAAGGGTGAATTTTCACTTCAATTATCAAATACATTTATTACTCGGACACAAATCAAATCCAAATTTCACCACTGTTATTGATCATTAGCTTTCCAAACTTTCTAATACAGGCTTTTAGAAAGCAAGCTGGTTTCAGTGCCTGGTAAGAGCTGTGAAGTTCCCAGTAAGAGATTAGAGAATGGCATTTATCCAGGGTGAACACCAACAAAGAAATACAACTTAGCCCCAGCCACCTGAAATGAAGGAGTTTCAGGTTTCCCTTAACCTGCAGGATGCCCTGTGGGGACCGCAGGAGCTGGTTTAGTTTGTACACCACAGCTTCACAGCAGAGCTCCTAAATGAACAACCCCCAATAATCACAGGTAAAAGGGAACTCGTGCTCACCAACCACAACCCCCAGAGTAAGCCAACCTATCTGAGACTGTTTCTGTGCTACAAAGAGCAAGCAGGGACCAGTGAAAGCAGAAACTCCCTAACTCCTCCCCAGCTCAGCTCCACTGTGGGATTTAAGACAGACCTCGAGGCCTGCCTGTAAATAAAGAGCAGGCTCCAGCCTTGAAAACTAGTGCATGCCTGAAAAGTCTTTTGAAGATGTAAAGAGGAGGCTGTCACTTAACAGAGCCTAAGTATTAAATAACGGTAACAATTTAACATTCCTGCAGAGACTTTTGAGTCAACAGCTTGTCACCCTGCGCTCAGCTGACTGAAGGGCAGAACAGCCACGCAGAGCATGCAAAGTTCTCTTTGTATCTCTTCAATCTCTCTCTCAGGGCTTGAATTCCTTACAATTTATTTTTCTTCCAATATCTCACCTTCAGAACAGGATTATGTATTTTGGGGCTGTTCTGCCACCTTGCCTGAATTCGATTTTCATTCGAGTACACAGAAAGAAAATAGAGGATTATTTTAAAAGAAAAACATATTCAATCCCTGATGGCTACTGGGGATGCTTCTGTCACAGCCTATTTTGTTTCTTGTGGGGTTTTTTTATGTGTATATTTCTTATTATTACAGATGGATGTGATAAGCTGCATACACTTCACTAGGGTACAGTGTACATGTTGGCCATCATTCACCAATAAAGAGATTCTTATTTTCAGTACACCACACAAGTCTATTCAAAGAGCAGGATGTGATCATGGAAACACAGATCTTCCATGCCAAACAGATGTATCATGGTATATTCTAAAAGGCGACATCAGTTAGTCTGAGAAGACTCCATGCTTCTAAAGCTAAATGGACACTTTATTGAGATCAGCATCTATAAGGTAGCTGGAACTACAGATACATCTACCACTTTAGGCACATCCCTATAGACTGGTATCTTAGTCTGTGCCCACCAAGCTGTTCCTTACCAAACAAAAAACCTCTGCTCTCAGCTTCAAGTTTAGTGATGGTTTAAAAGATCTGAGGTTGGGATGTGTGTGTGGGGGGGTGTTTTTGTGGGGTGTTTTGTTTAATATATCAATTCCTTATTCCTCTGTCATTTCTATAAAATTTGTCGCCCTATAGGGGCTGTCACGCAATAAGCCTTTTACCACATTCTTATCACATCATCTTAAGTCTTCCTACCTCTTTTTCTGTGTTAACACCTTTAGATGATGTTACCACTCTGTGGCCATCTTCATTACATTGGGAGAATTTATATTACATATCAGCAACACACACGAGTAATTTCTTCTGACCTTCCTACAATGGGAGGGCCAATTGATGAGCCTTCTGCTTAGAGCTCTTTCTCCTTTATGCCAAGATGTAGCAACAGCCTTCTACAAAACTAATTTCCTTTTTGCCTGTTAATAATTATGAACCTATGAGTTTTGCATAGGTTATGTCTTGCTACTGCTTACATCAGGTCATTCCTTCTCCTATTGCCTTTTGTTGCTTATTTGTCTTCTGGACACAGACAAGTGTCTAGAAACATCAAGAAGTCCTTGTAATTCTCAGCAGAGAAGACTGGGTTTAACCTTGGTTTTTCACACCTGCTTCTTTGTTCTTTCCATCATTTCTCCCAACACTGTAGCACTGCTACTCTGGAAGCAAAGGTCAGATTTCTC
Source organism: Psilopsiagon aymara (assembly GCA_024733675.1). NCBI lineage: Eukaryota > Metazoa > Chordata > Aves > Psittaciformes > Psittacidae > Psilopsiagon > Psilopsiagon aymara. The sequence goes on along the minus strand of JANRGW010019962.1, from coordinate 40,205 downwards.
CAAGCTAACTTATGGATCAGCAACCCCTTCTGTTCTCTATAGAGTTTACTGTGCACGCACCACTTTGGCTCGTTTCCTAAGCACTGACGAGCAGGCATGCTACAGGCACCAAGACATCTCTCTATGACTGAAATTCACTGTTGCTGGACAGAAGAATTGGGTTTCCTTCACAGCTAACAGTTGCATGAAGAAGTGCAAGTGTAACTCTACTACAGGAACTTAAAGACTACTGAAACCTAAAACTTCTGAGATATATATATCACTTGTTAAGCCTTCTAAGGGGAAAAGCCTTAAATACTTTTCTTACTCTTTTGAGACAGATGAGTTAACATGCTGGTTGGGAGACCTGTGGATTATTTAATTTGAGATCAGATTACAGCAGGGATCAGAAGCTCTAAAGAAACCCTATAATTAATACTTCCAAAAACCAGTGAGAATTTGACATTCTGTCTGCAGACTAGATCAGGCCAGATTTGAATTCAAGCTCTAAAGGCAAAACAAAACAATCACAAAGTACCAAGGGTAACAAGCCTCAGATCTGTTGGGGCGAGCAGAAGCAATCCTCCAAGAAGGAGCCTGCAGAATGCCAGCAGCGTGACCTTGCAAGAAGCAGTAGGAATCATGGTTGTACATGCAGAAGAAGCAAACGCAGCCATGAGAACTGCTCAGCCTGTGGACAGGAACAAGGGTTTTAAAACATACTGGTAAAAACTACAGAGAAAGGACTAAAGAGAGTCTGTGTCCAAATTAACATAGAAAACGGCTCTGTAGGAGTGTTTAAAGGAAACTTAATGAACTGAAGCCCTGAACATAGATGGATCCCTTTTCACTTACAGATAAATTAGAAACAAAGTCTCACAAGAAAACTTAGTCAAGCCAAAAGTGAACCACAGAGTTGGAGAACAGCTCATATATATATATATATATATATATGTGGACACACACACATATCTCTCTCTCTCTATATATATATATATACAGAGAGAGCTAGCTAGCTATATAGATAGCTATAGATATATATGCACATACAGTGGGCACCTGAGAGTCTGGTGATTTGGTGACAAAATTGCCATCTGGAGTGCTGGCACAATTTCATCCCCAGGATGGCTATTCTGTTTACATGTGTCTAAGGCTAGGCACTTGAATGTGTGACAGGACTGACACCTAAGTTGTCCTGTCAAAGTTTAGCACTCAGTCTAGGGTGTTTTTTCTCCTTTGCTAGAATAATCATAGATCCAAGTACTTGCAGGACCAGTTCACTCCATCTTAATGAAGGTGTTCAGAGCAGCCTGTGACACGCAGGCGTTTCCAGCTACCACCACTGGCTAATAGAAAACCCAAACCTTCCTACAGTCACCAAATTTTACCTCCCTCTCCTGATCATAATCATCTGAACTCTCAGACTTCACCTTCCAACCATTCAGAAACACCCAGAACACAGGCTATGTAATGACAGCCCTGCAATACAAGGCACATATATACATGTAGAGAGCAACAGAAACAGACAGCAAGGGTACTCCCACACCAGGAAGCCGGTGCCAACTTCTGCATGGAAATAACTAACCACAGGCAGAGCCACAGAAAGGCATCTTCAGTTCCTCTCACAAGAAGAAGAGGGAGATACCTTTGGATTCTGGAGCATGGAAAGTAAAGACAAAACATAGTGACATATCAAATAAAAGCTGTGGGGCACTACAAAGACCCAAGCTGAAAGCAACTGACAACAAATGTACATTATCAGCTGCATATGCAGCCTTCCCCTACATGGTGGAGTCCGAATATACGAGATTGATGTTTAAACTTGATCAACAGAATGAGGTACGTGAATTCTTTGCCCTAAAATGAGCTGGCTTATTCACTGTCACAGGAAAGCCTCACTGTAGCCAGGTGTTCTGAGTCAGGGTTCCCATTCATCACTATCTGAGCATGCTGCAGAGACACTGGACGAAAAGAGAGGAAAAAGGTCTGACAGAAAGTACAAAGTGAGCAGAAGACAAGAAAAAACTAATCGGAACAGAAGCAATCCAAGTCAGGAATAGTTGGAAATGAGTGGACACTCCTCACTTCTGCTATCAGAAAGACATTTTCAGCTCTGCTGAAAGAGGCTTTGCATCCTCTTCCCCTGCTTTCAGCTGCTCTGTAACACAGCTCAGTTACACAACAAGGCATAATTGGTAGGAACCCCTAACATGCTATAAATCCCAGGTCATGCAGCACCATTGGTCCCACATTTTCTGAGGTTTTTTTCTTGATCACTTAAGAATTCATATACACAGAGCTATTTCATGAATTACTAAGACAAATTCTCCCCTCTGACTTCTTGGGCACCTGATCCTGCTTCCAAAAATACGAATCTAGAGAGTTCATCAGAACAGCCCCTGAAGACACACATTAATCCCTGTGTGGATTAATGAGGTTAATCCACAGAGACATGCTGAAAGCCATCGACTGACTGACCTACTGATGGCTTGCAGACCAACACTGACTTCTGTAAAAGACTTCAGTGGGTCATCAGCTCACATGTTGAATTAGGCCATATTTTAAAGGGAAGGCATTTATACTAAACCAGATTTTCTTTCCCTTGCAACTATAATTCTATCTCAGTTTACTAATACTTACTGCTTTCTTCAATGGTAGAAAAAGCACAGAACAAAGGATCTACATTTACATATATTAATAGATTTAAAAATAAACATATACATGTATAGGAGAAAGAAAACAATACAGAAGTGGCTTTGTGGTTATTTTTAGCTGACATAATAGGCTAATTCAGTGCAACAAAGCCTATCACCTTGTGAATGACTACAAAAATCACGTGCATAGTGAAGTTAAAAGATCTATGCTGAATGCATTCCAGCATTTTTTTCCTATGCAGGTATTACTGCCCCACCGCAGTGAGCTCAAGTTAGAGCTCTGAGCTCAGGCAGATCAGACATCACAGCACACACAACAGAAACCGCACGGAAATGCTGCTTTATTTCCACCAGATACACAGGCAGCACAAATAGGGGTTTTCCTATAGCTTTGACTTAACTCATCCCTATGGGTTAAGATGGACAATACTGGGTTATGCTGATTGCCCCTTACAGAGGGGAAACAGCACGTCAAATTTCATCTTCCCCGAAACTGAGCAAGTCTCCTCGCTTCCTGTTGACAACAAATGGCTGTGACCAAGTCGTTCACCAGCCCAGCCTCAGTGGCGCTTCCGCGATAAAGAGCATGCCGTTTTCCATGAGGAAATGGTTAATTCAAACAAAACCTTGATATTTATGAGCTTACTTTAGCACCTGGTTTTCATGTCAGCATTATGTGAGTATCAATAGGGATGCAAAAGACTATGACAGAATCATCTAGGTGACAGGCAACTGTAATGTAACAGCATCCACGAACATCAAGCAGCAAATGTGCTAGTTTTGAGAAGAAAGCTTCCTTACTGACAAGAAGTCACTCATGCTAATTGAAGTCCCATGCTCGGTTACAGTAAATGACAAACATCTCAGGATCTCACACAAGAAAGCTTCCCTTTGATACATCTGCAGGCTTGTCGTGCTTTTCTGACTTATTGTAAAATAAAGACACGGGACAGGAGGCTTTTGAGACTCCAAAAACATGAAGAAAAATAATGGAACTCATTACTGAGCAGTTTTGACTTGTTTGAGGTCTGCTTTTGCTAGTGAATGGAACAAATGATGTTACGGGGTGAAAGCTGCCAAGTTTCATTAGAGTACTTCTGTGAAAGTGTATGATCTCAGAGGCTGTACATGTCAATTTACAGTAGAGTTTAGATTAAAGTGATGAATGTGTATCTAGTGTACATTTAAATGCAATTTTAAAAGAAAACCAAGCTGGGGCCTTCCTGTTCAACATGCCACTGCAGATTCTCCAGTGTAAAAGCAGAGTACCTCAAGCTGTTGTTAGTCTCTACTGTGAACAACACTGTATTTAATTAAATGTCCACTATAATTGTAAAGTCCATTTCCTAACCCTGGCTTCAGCTATCAGAATACAAGCAGTTTGAACAGTGTTTCACGTCTGCTTGATTGGTCTAAAGTTGTCAGAAGGTCCTGTCAAACATGAAACAGAGTAGAAGGTGGATTTCCCAGTAAATACAGTTGCATTTTGCCTCTCTTTAGCTCAGGATGCTGCTTACTGTTTCATTGTTTCCCTTCACAGCCAGCAGCCCAAGAAGTCCTTCCTCCTGAAGCCATTTTAGTATTTTTCTACTCTATTTACACACAAAGCCATTCACTGAACCAGGCACACGAAGAAAACAAGATGAGCAAGGGTGCTACACTCTTACCTACATGTGTGGCAAGTCCATTCTCCACTGAGGAGGTATTTAGATATTTTTATCTTCCCATTTTCAACATACACCCAAACCACAGCTAAACTTACACAGCTAGTAACTCCAATTCTGTCATTAATCTAATGGAGAACAGGAGAAAGCTTCCTGCTTACATCTCACATATTTCCTTTGGAAGGGGTAGGTGGTGTCAGGCCAGCTGGGTCTGCGTGAGGAACTACGCACTACCTACAAAGGGTAAAACGCTGCAGAGAGCCTCCATGTCAAAACCTTCCCAACTGATAACTTCCAGTCAGTGCAGAGAGATGCTGTTCTGGGGCAGAACACCAAGCACACCACAGGCTCAGCCACTCCCCAGGCTACGCTGACACCTCTGGTCTTTCACTGTAAGCTTGTCCAGGCAGCAGCTGGCTATGTAGTGCTCAAGCTGTACTTTATGGCAAGTAGCTGCATGCATTTGGAGGAAACTTCACTTTTTTAAAATCAGGTCAGTTTATACTGAAATTGAACATTGTGCTCGCAGAAACAGGACCTACCGGCATCTGCTGGCAGCTGATACACACAGGGCTCCTCTTCTGCGCGTGACATAGGAAACAGGGGAAAAGATTCTGCATTCCACTTTGTTACATGACTGCAGGTTTGCTGACTTCAGCACTGGTATCTGGATGCAGCAGGCCAGGAACCAGAGGCAGAGATGCAAGCAAACACCAGCCTAAGAAGCAGGAACACTGCCTCATGGAAACAGCCTGAAAATCTCTACCTCTCTGCCCAAGCTGCAGTAATACCCTTGCGCATTTATGTGGGAGCAGGGCTTCGAACCATCTAATTAGCTGAAGAACAAGCTAATCAGCAGCAAGCTAATGCCTGGAAAACAGGTACATATTTTTAAATGTCGGAGGAGGCTTCAGAGGGTAAGACTATAGGTTGTAGATAAGCAGCAAGACATCAGAATGCTACTCGAGTGGTATTCTGGTTTACACTGAGGCCCTTGAGTCTAAAAAAAAAGGCCAGTAAAGTAAGAAGTTGTGTTTACTGGGTCCCTAGATTTGCCATCTAATACAGCTATTCATCAAAACACTGCATGCTTTTTGCATGACACGCGTCTTGTTCAATCAATGGAAAACTGCTAAAAATCTCCTAAATATCCTATTCTAAACAACGCACAGCAGCTACAACCAGAGCCTGATTTTGATTTATTGAATAATTTGACCGGAGAACACCTTAAGTCACAACAACATTAAGTGCAATAACTTTTCATTCCTTTGCTGAACACCGTATGAAATGAAACAAAATAAAAATTGACAGCACCAAGTTATCCTGAATCTATTCCAGATGGATTAAGTTCCCTGTGTGTATTAAATGGAGGTTTTTAGCTTGGGTTTGACATTGTATTTCACCAGCTCCCAACACCAAATCAAAACTAACCTAGGATGTGTTACCAATCCCATTTCAAATCTAAATATTTCTGATACTAATTACAGAGCAAAGGGAAAATGTTGAAGACATTTCAACTCGAACAGCCCTGCCATTCTGATTAAAAAATATTAGCTTTACATCTGCAAGAAATTTATAAAGTGGACTCTTTACAAATTGTTACGGAGCAATTTGTGCACAGTTAGTTCTTTGTTTAATCGAGAAATCTGCCCAAACCCTGATTGTGTGCTTATTTCCCTAAGGCTGGGAGTGAAGGTTATTTCATTATGCCTTTTGGGAGCAGCAATCTATCTAATACGTTTCTGAATTATTCCAGACTGAGCCGAAGCTGAACATGAGAACAAAGCCCTGCTTCCACAGCAGAAAGACCAGCCTAACTCCCAGCTGAGAAGACTTAGGCAGAGATTTATAAGTACAAACACTGAAGAAATTTGTAAGTAATTGCATGTATTTGCTTTCTGTTGTGGTATGCAGTAAACTAATATTTATTAAAACATATCAGCACAGTACTGCTCATTACAGCCTTCCCAGTCCCTTCCTGCAAGGTTTTAATGAAGGTTCGGTTTGGGTTTTTTCCTGTATTCTTTCAGAGCAAGAGTGCTAACTAAAGAGGGCAACAGAAATCAGGATCACCAACTGACGCCCGCTGTTTATGGAGTTAGAATGCACACAAACCCCATCTCTGTAATTACAGAGAATATTGTAATTGCTGCCAGTGAGCAGAGAGGAAATATACTACTTCTCCCTGCTCTATTTATCAAGAACAAAAATCTTCTGGAGTGTATGCATCTTCACAAACTATCGCCTTTGGAAAGTACCTGTGAGATACTCAACCTTACCATTACCTTCCTTTTGTTTCTTGCTACATATTGAAATACCCATGTATTTCATTAGTGCCTATACACTGTATACGCACTTTGCAAAAACATTTAGTTTAGTTGCTGGTGGTTTGAAGTGCTGATTTAGGCAGCACTGGTAAAACCTTAGTGGACCCAAGCACTAGTTATGTCAGAGATCATTTCAGTGCTCAGGATATGGCACTACGGATCACCACATTTAATTGTCATGGTGGGAACCCCATTTAACTGCACACAGGTGGGTTTTTTTGGAAGCGCAGGGCCTTCTTTCATGGTATTTTCTTCCCCAAAAGTTTTGTTCAAGTTTGAGCTAAACTTAAATCACCATAAGTTTAAGCAAATAGAAGCCATTTGCTTTCCAAACGTTTCCTAACAAAGTAGACACCTGGAGAAGTCAGAGCAGTATCTGATACTGGAGAATGCCAGGGATACCCAGATTTATTGCATGCAATCATGGTCCAAAACTGTCTATTCCAAACACAGTTCATTTCAAGTCTGTTTAATGTTGCTAGGTGACAGAAGCATACCTAGCTAACACATCACTTCCAAACCCTTAGCAATTTCAAAGTAAAGGAAGAGGTGACTGTGGACATAAATTGGACTCTGTCCTTGTACTCCCATCAGGTAAGGAAACAGGCATCCCCCACCTACCTGAACCTTCTTTGCAAACTAAACTGGTAAGATCTTAGAGTATTATATCACGTTAGACTGCTTTAAGAGGGCACGGTCCCAATTTATTTGAAAGCAAATATTCCTGTTTAGCACTAGCAAAATCCAAAAAAAGATGTTCCTGCATCATCCCGTACGGACAGTTCAGTAGGAAATGTTGGCAACACAGAGCTTCAGCAAAAACTTAATGTGTAGCTAGTGACCTGTACCTGGGGATTTTAGTAATACATCGTAAGTATTTAGCATAACACACCAGGTTTATTACTCTTTCATGCAACATTTTCTCTGTAGTTCTTAGAGCTATAAAAGCAGCACTTGAGGTTTTCAAAACTATAGTCAGAATTTAGCCTGCCTCTTTCAACTATGAAGCTAAAATAACTAGTAATTACTTGGAGCTGAGTTAATGTCGCTTAAAGTTGATAAGAGCAGTGTGCTTATTTACTATGTGGGCAGTGTAAGATTTATGACAACCTTAACTATTAATTTTCACATTTATAAGTGTTGGGATTGTCTAAACTATGAGACAGGTTAACTCCACTGTTTTCACTTAGTAACGGCAACTGGCTATTAAAAGGAGTGTTTTCTTTTTAGAGTTTCCCCATGAGGTCTCTGCACTACTTTCTACATTCAAGCTCCTTTCTTTCTATGAGGATACCTGAAGTTTCAGCCTCACCGCATGAAGGCACTTTACTGCGGACAACAATTAAGCCGACACTCAACTGTGAGACTTTTCGGTAACAACATGCAGTCTGTGGAATGCAAGGCCATGAGCAAACGCTGCAACATGACAATGAGCTTAAGAGTATGGTTTGGTTTTTAAAAAGCCTCTTTCAGTAAGTGTGAAAAAACCCATGAGCCCATCATGTAAAAATGAAGGTGTGAGTAGAGCTGGTCAGACTGATAATTGCTCCCCTGGGACCTGCCATGTTCACTGCACACCTGACAACATCTGCACTTTCATTATGAAGCAAAATTAACCAGGCGCATTACAGCACAGCTTATTTTCACCTTGGTTACTGGCAAAACACACACAAGGATGATATCACAGTTCAAAACTAGAAGTTAGGGCCAAGATTTGCAGAAATCCAAGTTAGGCTGTAAGAGCGGGATTCACCTTACTAGGCATTCAGAGTGTACATCCTATGAATCTGAGACTCCATTAAGTTAAGAGAAAATACTCTCAAAATGACCAAGAATCCAAGGGCTTCCAGAAAAACCCCCGAAACTTTGATGCTCAGGACTTTTGAAAATTCGACCATTTATTTTACACTGCTGCCTCAAGCTCCAGCTTGACTCCACATGGTTCCTGAAGCAACTTCACAGCTTAAACAGTAATTTACTATCTCAGTACTGACCCAATCTCAGTTTTTAAGCTGCTTCATGTGAAAAAATATTGGCCAATAAAAACGCTTTTAAAGAACAACTGAAAGATGAAGGGTTCAAAAATTACCCGTACTGAAAACCAGGCTAGGAGCAAAGATTTGAATCCACTTTGGAAGCCTTTCCACTTAATTGGTAAGGCATGGGCTTAGCACATTAGACAAAAACTTTGATTTGCGGCTTTGCCACAAACTCCCTTGGAGATCTCCAACAAATCTCAACCTCTCTGCCTGTCAGTTGCTACAAATGCACAGTCTGTGCACACTGCTCTGAGAGAAAACTAGCACTTCATACAGAGCACGTGACATGGGGCTTCCCAATCAAACCCCTGGAATTTTGCTTCATTTAGGGGAAAAAATGCATGGGTTGGTGATGACATTCTCCACTACTAGCTGCTCACTTTACAAGCAATCATGTTTAACAAGTCCTTTACTATCTCAGAAAACTGCTTTCTTGAGCAGATGGAAAAGATTTACTCACCCACATTGCACCTTGTAAAAAAAATAGGGTATGTATCAAGAAACAACAGACCAGACAAGAGACCAAAGTATCAGAAGAATGACTTCTACTCAAGCTGGTTTAGAAGTACTTCACCTGTGTTCTTGTTTTCAGAAGATTATAAGATCTAATACTGAACATACTTGCAAGCCTTCAGGTGCTTTGGGTGGGATGGAGAAGTTTCATCCCTCGCAAGTCGAAAATTGGTTTGTGTGCTTCACAGGATGAGACCCTCCGCTTCGCTGAATGAGCTCTGCCTACCTGTTGAGCCAAGTCTGGACCCCACTGTCCCATACTGTACCATCCCAAACTTAGGAAGACCCCCCATTTGCCACTGTATCAGAGACCTGTATGTTCTCTCAAAGTTTCAGCCAGTGCTCATACACTGGGGAGTTGAGCTGACACCTACTGAGTGCTCAAACCCTATCAGAGCTGCTTGAATGACATTCTGCTCTGCCACCCGGTATTCAGGTCCTTGCTGTATCTCACAGGCTACACTGATACTGCCTTTCCCAAGACAGAAAGCTCTGCAGCACAAGCAAGCTCACGACAGGATCTAACAGTACAGAGCCCACAGAAATAACCTATCGCTTTGAAGATTTTCACTTCTTACAGCAGGAATGGAAGAGAGATAAGTAAATTCCATGTGGCTTTAGCTTTGGGAGACAGCAGCCAGGAAGAAAGTATGCACAGAGGTGAGGAAAATTGATGGTTCTGAGGATATCTGAGCACAGATGAAACTAAGTCTGGAAGGGAGAGTCAAGGTTTCTCCTTGTTTTCCTTGGAAAGTTTGGATGACCTTGATGGAAAGAGAAGACTGAGTTGTGCACATGGAGATACCCTAAAAGGCTCTGAAGAAAGACAATTTGGAAATCCCTCCAGCTTTTTGTTTTTCTTAATCAAACTCTTTGTTCATGTGATTTGCATCTACAAGAAGTGTTCCACACAACAGCTGGCAACTAAAATCCACTGCAGCAATTTAACTGAGGTGATTTCCTTACAGTTCTTACAAATCACACTGTATTTGATAGATTTCTCTGGTATATGTTTCTGCTTGCAAGGCTAGCACCTACAGTTTCTATGGTCACTTCTGAAAGAAATCTGTAATACTGTAATGCAGTATTCAGCAGCTGTATGGTATGGATGCAAATACTTCATGCATACACTTCTGCTGTATTGCCTTTTATTTTCACACTGGGAAATGTTATCTAAACGCCAATAGAAAGACAATCTGGTGTGAGCATCAGATTTACTTCGAACAAGTCCTTGTCCATGACACACCTGTTAGCCTGAGATCAGTTTGCATTAAACTTTTGCTCCCCCTTAACAAAAAAAGGTAAGATTCTGCTCCTACTGTAAAATACAGAATTCACTACCATAGAAAAAAATGGACTAATGAGAGGTATAAAGCCCCAAAGCTGCAATGAAATTTTTAATTTATGCAACAGAAATACACACACCCCTATATATTTATACACAAAGAGCCTTGGGAAGCACATGCTGTAGTAGATATATGTAACAACATAAAAGACCTATTTTGAGCTGGTAACTTTCTGGAGTTACGTTTGGCATGCTTGTTCTCCTGTTGAGCAAACTCAAATACCATGGTTTTGGTTTATGCCACAGCCTAACAGGTTTTCATTTTCATATATTGTTTCCCTCTCACAATGAAAGAATGGCTGAACTTTACAGTTCGAACTCCCAGGATGGCTGACCCCCACTGATTACCAGGTATTTCTGTTGATTTAGAAAACATGAATACTAACATTAGTAAATGTTACCATGGTGTATGCACAAACAGTGCAAGAGCCAGCCACTTCCCTGACTCCAGGAGACATTATTCCTCACACCCTGGGTACAGGTAAGCCTAGGAGTCAGCCCCAGGACCCTGAAGGCAACTCCATCCATTGCTTACATCGATACAGACTGTACAGCTGAATCACTGGACCACCACATTTGTGGATCACCTTCCCATCAAGCTATCCAAAATCAGCACTTCCCCTTTGTCCCATCCTGCCCACTCGCCCTTAAGATGGAAAAGGAAGGGAGCCAGGGCTCTTTAACAGAATAGGTCTCAACTGGGCTCAGTATAGCCAAGCACATTTTCCACCTTAAACACACCAACCACTCTGTACTGAAGCATTGCTAAACTGCAGTACAGACTATTGGTTTGAAAAGATGCTTCATAATGGCATCTTACATCCAAATTACACAAACAGACATTAAATTCAATTAAATACTTAGCACTGGCAGTTACCATGCATTTGTCACAAGGTGGAAAAAAATCTCACACTCCCTGTATTTTATGAAGTCAGAAATACAACAGCAACCTTCAGAATAGTTCTAAACAAGTCTAAATTGCTGACAATTAGTTCTAACGTGAAATTAAAGATGGGGCTATAAATTTGTCATCACATTCAGAGCATCTGTACCTTAGAGACAGTAAGTATAGACTATTCTGTTTATATATTCAATGCATACAGATCAGGAATACAGCTACAGCACTTGATTGCACATGTACAGATAAATCAGGTGTGTCTGTATAAAGTTAGGCTGCCAAGAATTTGCTTCTATTTCTTCAGAAGACAGGTCTTCTTGAAGGGATCTACAACACCTCACATCATGACATATTTTATTACCTTGATTTTAGTTAGTCTTTTTGTCCTTAAGTTTCCTGCTTCTCCCATTCTCCCCCACCACCACTCAGAATTAGCAACAAGGGAAATAATCTGTATGGGCAGAATTTAACAATCTCCACAAATACAGTAAAAATCAAATATGTGCATTACTCAAACTACGTGCAGTTTGGAAATGTAAGAGTGTATGAAGGTCACGGGCATATTTTATGGTAATAATGGCACCATACAGTTTTATATAGCCACCATTAGCTATATGGTTTCCTATAATACTTTTTATATCTAAAGAAAACTAATCTGCTATACATGCATCACAAGCACTTTTCAACACACCACATAACTTCCAAACAGCACGCTTGAAAAATACCCCTGAAGGCTTGTGAAGGTGCTGTTTTGCTGCCTTTCCTTTACAAAGTAAAATCACTACATAACTAATGACCAGGTACCTTGAGGCAACAACGCACAACCCATTATTTCACTCCGAGAGGATCTAACTTACAGCTATTGCTGAGCTTTCTAGGTGGATTTTTTTTTCCTTCAAATAAAACACACTATCACCTTCCATAGTAATTTGAATTAAGGCCATCAAGCTGCTTCATATGGGTTCAAGAAGAGCTAAATTTAAGGACTTCTACTACACGACAGAGACAAGCCCTTAAGCTATTTATCACCCTCACAGCAGTAAGCTTACTTTTACCTGTCAGGGTCACTGTTGCTGGTTTTACTTAACCAACATGAACTTTGCTGAGGTCTTACTTTTACCTCAACCACCATGTTGAAGTTACAGCATTAAAATGACTTTGTAACACTTTGTTCAATTAGGGAAATAATGAATGACCCTGAAGAAAAAATGCAGTTCAGAGTAATGTTCCTTTGTTTGGAATCAAGGCTGCATGCCTGTTTTCCATCTCCAAGATGCAGATCTATGATAGTGCTACACAGAAACAGTACCAATAACAGAACGCAGCAAAGAGCTGGAAGGCACTTTCTTCCTATTGCATTACCAAATGCAGGGTATGAATCCCACATGCTTCCCCATGCTGTACTCTGATTGCTTCTATTTCACCAAGAGCAGGCTTTGCCCCTTGAAGAAAGTGGTAAATATTTTTTCATAAACAAACCCTTTAAGTGCTTATGCATTTTTTAATAAATTAATGTGGATCATTTATGACATTCCCATATCCTGAATGCTCTTCCTTGAGCTGAAAGGCACAATTGCAAAATCCAGTAGTAGAGGCACAGGAATAAACTGGCAACAGGATGATTTCTGATTCTGAAGCCAACCACTATCACTCCCCTGCTTTAAAAAGGAGAAAAAGGGGGGTGGACACAGAAGAAGAATAGAAAAAGAAGGACTGCCAAACCCAGCAGGCTAAGGAGAGTAACCGGAAGCATACAATTTACTGCTAATGGTTCAGTGTCTGCAAAGGACTGCTCAAGCTGTGCTCAACAAAAACTCAGTAACAACCAAAGAGGGGAGCAAAAAAAAGGCAAGATGCTTGGTTTTACTTTCTGTCAAATACTGTCAAATATGAAGCACTTAAAAAATTAGAATGAAATAATGCAATAATACAGGTGGTACCGAGGTCCCTGGCTGGGCCTTCAGACAAAACCATTCCCATGTAAACCTTAAAGAGGATTAATCCTCAAGGACCACTGTAATGAGACCTTAAAAGGCTGAACAACAGCAGCCTATCACGGAGGGAAGCAGTAGCCTGCTCCCAGAAGTCCTCTCTAGCAGAGTTACATCAAAGCAAACTGGGACCAGATAGCAGGATTCTGCAAGAATCCCTTATCTCAGCGCTAACGGATGCTTCTCCTCTGATTGTCTTGAACTGCCACCTGTCCCAGGCATCTTTGAAGACAACGCTAAGCCTGTGATGGATCTGACCTCCTTGAGCTGAGATTCTTTTATGTCTTTCTTCATTTTCTGCTCTGTTACATTCTTTCCCTGCAACGCACACTACATGAAACAAAGGGAGTTCTCACTCCTTGACTTACTGTCCCCAGCTATTTGAAAGCAAAAAAACCCAACAATGTTAAGGATTATACTCCACCCGCAATATGGAGCTGTCCTCAGGAGACAAGCCTCTTATTTTTGAGAGTTACAACTAGATGGCTTTTACACGAAGGGACTTTACAATGAGGTTCAGCATTGCTGGGAGCCAAGATATGAAAGCTGCATATCAGAGATAGCTTAAAAACCAGAAAGGTTCATAATACACAAGTATATGAAAAAATTACATTACAAAAATAAGCAGGAAAATAACCAGGAAGCAACAAGCCTCAGAGAAAACACCAAACTACTGCAGGGTATGCATGCATCCCACATTGCACACAAATACTCCAGAATACCAGTGTCCAGCATACAGTAACAGTGCCAAATCCATCCTAGATTAAAACAAAAAGAGTTGGCCAGTTCAACTAAAATAGCAGCAACCAGGTCTCTCTACCTAAGACACACTAACAAAAAGTATACACCCAGCTCACACAAAGGGTTTTTACCATGGATATCACATGTGCCTGTAAGCAGCAATATGCTGGCAATCATGCTCCCACCATCTTGGTGATATATATTTCTAGTAGGCATCAGCCAGAGACAGAGCTGAAGATGGGTTCAAGGGGCTGTCACTAAGTTTTAGCCTGACAGCTATAAGCCACAGTATACAAGTCACTACAGTCCTAAAAAGCTGGGCTGAGGAGGAATGGTGCTATAGGTCCCACCTCTGGTTTCCCCACTCTTGCACTTAATTCTGGACCAGTTTTTAAGTCCTCTTCTTCTAAGAACATGGCACTGTCAGAAGAATAGGAAGCAAAGGATAGCTGGGCTGAAGAGGACATTGCCTGCCAGCAGCACCTCAGTTCCATGCACTAACAAAACATAAGGGTATCATTAGCTGCGTTTAGGTGGGACTCATTGAAGTACTATGCAGCAGGATGGAAGCAGGAAAGAGAAAGCACATTCTGCTTTGGAAGCTGCCTGGAAAGTAACAGCCAGGAGAATTCCATCAGCCATGTAAAGGTGACATTCTGCACCGAACAGCTGATCTGGACACCTAACCTCTCATCATTACACACAGGCAAAGAAAGGCTGCAGCAAACCCCCTCTGTACAGAGCACCTTTTTGGGTGGTACACACCCAACACTAACATCTATGGGAGGACCATCACACCAGGCTTTGTCCTCAATCTGCCTCTCTGGGTTATAATGTACAGAGGATAAAAGCACTACTAAACATAGGATGTGTGATGTACAAGATAAATAACTACTCTCTTTAAAGATATGTGCATTTCCTCACAAGAACCCAGAACCACTTGCACAGGCCAGCATGCTAGGTTTCATTCGGGTTTTTTGTGGGGTACTTTTCCATGGGAGCTGACAAAGACAGATCAGGACTTTGGTCATCATTTATAAGGGGTTCCCTTCAGCTGGCGCTATCTGCCTACAAGCTTGTTTAAATTTAAATGAAGTTGACAGATCAAGAAAAACTGAAAATCTGAGAGTGAAAATAAGCACAGACCGTGGTCACCACCAGTCTCAGGCAATGCAGAGGCACATACGAGCAGGCCATACATCAGACTTTCCAAATCGAACATCCTAAGCACTGGGCAGCTCAATGATTAGCCAGTGATATATGACTAGTGCTGCTCTTCTCCCTTCCACTTGAAAGAAGAAAAAATCCCACTCATGTCATAGCAGCAATTTATGGTTTTGATGTCTGGCTCCAATTTATTGCTACAAGCACTGTAGATCACTGGCCTTGATGCCAACTCAAATACCATCCAGCATGAAACATGGTTTTGGTGCCAACAGCTTCCTATCACTGTACCATGCTGATACATCCCGGTAAAGTGAGCAACCACTGTTTATATGAAACACAGGCCTTGATCCAACAAACCTTATTCACCCAAGTAACCCTTCAGCAACTATATCTAACAAAAGTCATGGCCAAAGCTGGAGCCTTGCAGCAGCAGTATCAGTAGGCAGGTTGGTGAAAACTCATACAAATCAAATGCAGTACCTTTTTATGCTAAGGAGTTTGACACACTGGAACATAACTTATTTCAACACATTCTACCTCATTAGTTACTTGCTTCAACACTTGGTATGTTGTTACACTCGGCTGCTACCATAATCAGCCATTTATTGACAAGTATGTCACATGCCAGTACTTTGGCTTCCTACCATAAGCTAATTCAACAGGGGACTGTAGATAGAGGAATAACAATGATCAGCTCTTCATTTGCAAAATGGTAACATGGATCTTTGGGAATCATGATTTCAAATTGCAGCTAGCACAAGGAGCAGGGAAGATTAAAGGGTAGAATATAAGGCAACTGGGGATTACTCCAGAGTTCACTGAAACCAGCAGCTGTTG
Source organism: Psilopsiagon aymara (assembly GCA_024733675.1). Classification (NCBI taxonomy): domain Eukaryota; kingdom Metazoa; phylum Chordata; class Aves; order Psittaciformes; family Psittacidae; genus Psilopsiagon; species Psilopsiagon aymara. Next base: position 24,050 of record JANRGW010019962.1, on the reverse strand, counting down.
ATTCATTGAATGCACTGGGTTCTGAATCAGCTCCGTTTGGCTGTTGGGAAAAATGATGGCTCAGGGCAGCACTGAAATGTGAAAAGGAAACCAGAATGAGCAGTGGGGCAAGCTCATAGCTCCCTTACTCAGTGTGAAGCCAAAACCAAGCGTAATTTGGGTTACCAAGTGATTCTGATATCTGCAGAGTTATCTGTGCTGAACTCAAAAATCTCAGCAAGACAAATCCTGAAAAACAATACAAGATATTCTTTTCCCCTCTCTTACTCATTTTTGAAAGGAAGTACAAAGATGATGTACCAGCCTGTGCGCACACATGCTCCCATGCACCTAACTGTCTTTCCTGCTGCTGTGTACTGACCACCACCACACATGCCCATGACCACATGTCAATACAGCAGTACTCTTTAAAATACAGCTACCAATACACTGGTGTTTAGCAGTATACTGGTTATCCACACTGGTGGTTGCTGCTGTAGGTGTAAGTTATATGATCACAGATAAAGGTATCCTATATATATATATATACACACATATATATATAAATATATATATAACTCCAAAGGGGAGAGTGTTCCTGACACAATCTCCAAATTCAGACACGACCCTTTCCACAAGCTCAAGAGCCCAAGTTGCAAGTAATTAGTAAGAGTTTCAAGAGTACTGTGAAAACTACCCAAAAGCCAGGCTACAAGGAAGCTAATTGGGTTGCTAGGTGTGAATAAAAGGAAGCAGAGGCTAAGAGGCTCTCCTCCCAAGTACTAAGCTTCATCAATAGGAATAAAGCTGTACCCGCTAGTGATCCTGAAAATGGTTTCAGAGCATTTAAACTGACCTTAAAAGTAAAAGCCTGCTCAACCCTGGACTCCAACCAGAGGCCAAAGGTGCTACTGAGAGACTTCAGTGGGACAATCTTGAAGCTGCACCTTGCCAACAGCAACCACGCTGCCAGTTCAAAACCTCCTTTAGCAAGCCCATGCCATGGGAAGAGTGGGCCTACGGTGCCCCAATGCTGCCATTATCCCCACTACCTGGCCTGAGGCATTCCCTGGGACACAACACCCTCCCCTCCAGTGTCCACTCATTTTGGCAGAGGAAGGGCAGTGCACATCTACATCTAGGATGCAAGGAAATTTACGTAAGCGAATCACAGAACATTCTGGGTTGGAAAGGACTTTAAGATCATCTAGTTCCAACCCCCCTGCCATGACAGAGGAGCACCCTGCAGACATTACTCACTCTGCAACCCAATTATTGCCACAGATTTCTTCACAAGAGCTGGATGATAGCAGTGGAGATGAGGATAAAAAGGACTGATTTAAATGTTTGTTTTCCACATTTGGACAAGGTGATTGAAACACCTCATTACAAGACTGAGGAGGATTCAGTCTAATGAGATCTTCGATACTTTAGAGGTCTAAGATGGGACTATATATATCCAAGACGTTCATACAGAGTTGACTGATACAACACAGGATGTAGTGAAGACGGGTCTTCCTAGGGGGGCAGCCTGACCAGCTAGGATCCCCCCAGGCATGAAAATGGCACTGCCTAGGCAACTGAATTCCTTCTATAGAGCTGATCACATGGAAGGCCACCAATGCAAGAGAACCACCTCCCTGGCAGTGTAAAGCACTGATCAACAGTTAAGTACATGACTTGTACTCACCATCCTAGGAGAATCTCCTTTAGTTCTTGATGAAAGCCATGATCACTGAACTAGCACCTGGTTCATGTGTTCCCCATGCTTTGCCATAAAGTTGCTGCAGTCACAAAACTCCTTATAGATGGAAGGAGCACATCTGACACCAAAAGCTGCATGAGGCTGAGTTCTGCCTATCCTTTCTCAAAGCTCTAAGCAGCCAAGTATAAGGGGCTGCTTTTCAAACCCCATCCCTTTAGCCAAGAAATGCTCACAGGGCAAAGTACTCATAAGAAGCTGACTAACAGACAGCAACTTCAGGCATTATGGGTTGCTTCAAGATTTGCAACAAATGATGTTTATCTTCCTTTGGCCCCTAGTTCTCTACATACCTGTCATACTTGGCTAACCACTTGTGCTACACAGCCCCAACAGCACAAAGATCACTCTGACAACTAATAAAAAGAAGGGAACTAACGATCTTGCCAGTTACAATGGCAGTAATGAGCACCACAGTTATGTGTCAGGCTGGGGGGTTTTGGTGTACAGCAATGGGAAGCACCACATCTGCATGCTGCAGATCCGTAGGAGGGAAGAGTAAATTTATCCAAACTTCTCAACTCACACTTTTATGGCTTCTAATGTTATCTTTTTCCGCACCTTTCAGCTGCTGATGCTATGGAAGTTACCATATAGGGACACAACAATCCAAATCCACTACAGATCTTGTCACAAGGCTCTTCAAGACAGAAATGCCCACGTATCAAGGGACACAGCAGCTCTGAAGCAGCTTTTCATTCTCTCCTGATTCAGGGACAGCTGATCTGCCTTGAGGCTAGAAACGGATTACATTATTTCTTGTCCCCCCATCCCCCCCGCCAAGTTCTTAACTATGATTCTATGGCTTTGAGCGATGTATTCTGTCTCCTTCCACGAAGGCAGTATACAACAAACACATATTGTAAAGCATCTAAAACGGGTTTAAGTGAGAAACCAAATCAAATATGTGAAAGAGGGGCTTTGCATTAATTTTTTCTTTTTTTAAGAATAGGGAAGATAAAGATAAAACCTCACCCAATGGCTTATGTGTACCTGAACAGCCAAAAAGAGAGCTTAACAGAATCCACCTGCTTCTCAGAAGGCTATATACGGGGTAGTGCCTGGCAGGTAAATCCTCTTTAGAGGGCCCATTTTCTTTTAATGGGAACCTCAGGACACGAAAATTTTGAGGTCCAGCAGAATTATAGGGCCATAGGAGACATCATAAATACCCTAATTCTGTCCTCCACACAAACAGGATCACCTCTTTCTGTACCACTGTCTGTAGTTTCCAGCTGAAATTAATACTACTGGTAACAACAAGGAAAAAAGTCAATATTCAAAGGTATATATTCACCTAGACTTAACACCAAAACAAAGTAAAGAACTACTGAAAGATCACCTTTCGGCTTCTCAACCACATCACATATGAAGGCCTTACAGATGCTGGCAGCTCCGCAGCCTGTCTCATACTGACAAAAGAGAAAACCAGGTAGAAGAAAGGTCTCAATGTGCTCCTTTTAGGTGTGGATCTATGGGTGCAATTGTTACTTCCAAGCGAGAGATTCACACAGGGGCAGCAACTCCAGGGCTCTCACAAGACTGTTTACGCCACAAAATTCCCCCAGAGAAATAGGCAGGAATATTTATAATGAGCAGAACTTCCCAAACACAACCCAGGAGGTTTGGGAAACATCTTGGAGAAGGTTTCTCCATTTATAAGCTGCTAAGCTTACAAGGTCTGCAGCACCTTCCTGAATTTCAAACTGAAGTTGCCTCTGACTCTAAATTTGATTTTGAGAACAGTAACATTTTTTTGTTGGAGGCTACTCAAAGATACTATTATATTTGAGATTTTAATCCTCCCAAAGTCTTTTATGCAAACATGCTGACTTTTCTTAAAGACCACCATTTCAGCTGCTCAGCTGACACCAGTAACCTGACATTCACTTTTATACCACAGGCTTTTTGTTTTTCCTGTGAGCTTTATTAAAAGCTTTAGACTTCCCTTTTTTCAACTACCCCCCCATGACAACATTCGGAACCCACCCCATAAATCACTGTCAGTGGAGAGTTTTGTTACTAGAGCACTTAAGCCCCTGCCCTGCAAAAGGTTGCAGAAAGAGCTAAGAATTAGGACCCAGATTTTCAGAGGTATTAAGAGGTCACGCTCACTTTGAAACTGGAAAGCTCCTAAATGTCTCTAAAGACCTCAGCCCTAAATCTCTACAAGGATTCCTTACTGACACTCTCCCACCGCTCTCCAAGGCTGCTAAAAGCTGTCCCAGGCTCATGCACCTAGTGACACTGAGAACCTATAGGCAGCTATAGGGAAGTTAAAACGCCCACTCTGGGACCCTCCAGTTGTCCCTCTGGAGTTCCAAAATGTACCAGGGAGGCAAGGGTTGCCACCAGCTCCCCCCTCTACAAAATGAGGACCCTTATCTGTGAGCTCTCATCTGGACTACTCTCACTGTCATAGCTGGCCTTCAGGGTTCAAGCGTCACTGCCATGAAAAGCCATTGCTTTTCTATTACTGCATTTTAAGGCAGTGTTTCCAGCTACCTGTTTGCATTTGCAGAAACAGAATCTAATTTCTCCTGCCTTTCCTCTTCTATGGGGAGATGAAAGAAAAGGGATTCTTGCCAGTAGAAATTAGTACTCAGTAAATAAACAAGTGCACCTCGTGAACCTGCATTGGATTTTCCTCGCTGTGGTCTTTTGCTCATGTTGCAAATTGATTTTGAGATGACACTAACACCGGGTAATCTAACCCAGGCAGTTATGCAGGGCTCGATCCTTAAAAAGTGCAAGTCCAGAGACATTCAGTGGGAACTGAGGGCAATCAATACCTTAGGAGTGTTAATCCTATGAAACGTGCAATAAGCAGTTCCCACTTCCCAAGACACAGAAGCTTCAAAGCCAGCAGAATACCAGCAGCCCTGGTAAGGTAAAAGACAAAAAGGAGAGGGAAAAAAAAAGGAGTTCCTTTTTTCAGCTACATTCAGTGAAACCTTTTGGAGATGAAGTGATGTCCCAGAAAGAGAATCCTGCCAGGGCCATTCCTGCATATACAGATTGTTAGATCAGAGCCAACTGAACTGTCACTGCTTTTTACTTAAGATAATTCTTCAGGCTTTACTAATTAGGTACGAACAATTCTTTCAGATGAGCTGTGAGACCCAGGGAAGAATACCAGCAGTATGTTTTAAATCAAAGTGTTTACATCAGGAATGATTCATTTTTTCCATGAGGAATGACTTGCGAGACAGGCAGCCTTAGCACTGCCATAAATCTGCATGAGAATTAAAACTGGGAAAGAGCATAACAAAGAGAAATTGCTATCGCCACCACCCCTGCCTCAGCCCCACCTCGAAAGACAGAATCTACACTAACAAGGGGCTCCGACTACCACTGCAATCAGTGTTTGGGAAACACATGGGTTTAGATCTATTTAAGAAACGCTGTGATTAAGCTCAGTGACCCTGCTCTCTTCAATGAAGAAAAGGCGCAACACTTGAAAGGAAACTCCAGCATTTTTGTCATCTGCCCTAAAGCTTTTAAACAGAAAAAAAGTTTATAAAAAGTTTAAAACAAGCCCAAACCCAAGACCTCCACACTTTGTTGAAATGGTGATTAAGAAATACATAACAAAAAAGACAGAAAACAAAGCTTTCTGGTTCAGGCCTGTATGTTTTTCCTCTTATCCCTCAAGGACAGAGGGCTTCAAGCTCTTTTCCTCTGCTGCTAACTGGATGAGGGGTTTCTCTGGCAGTGCAGAAGGGCTGCCAGCTCCACGGCATGTTTCATCCCAGCTGTCTGAAAAGCTAGTCCACTTGAAACACAACCATTATCCCCACCCGCACTCTGCAGGAGAGCAAACTCCCCCTCAGTGAGGTATTTATTCCACATATATGGGAACTATTATTTCCAACTTTTACAACAGTCATTTTAATTAGGGAAGAAAAATGAGAACAAAAAAAGTCCTGCAATGCACAGAGAGGCACACGTATTTACATGTAGGGCTGCAAAGCATTCGGGTTGTTTCTAATAACTGCAGCTCCTGGAGGGGACATGCCTTCCCCACACAGTTGACTTAAATGCTCTTTTTCTTTTCTTGCCATAAAAATATACAGATGTCTTTCTTCAAAAAAATTATTTTCCCTTTTCCTGCCTTACAGGAAGCCTGCCCACACTTTTAAATACAAAGTGGGTATAAATAGAAGCACAAATTAGGCGTCTTGAAAAGTCTGCATTTTCCAACCACAGAGAAACTAAGAAATTACTGTGAGTGTTTACATATCTGACTGTGTTGAATTAAAACAGTGTTTTCTCTATCCATATGCCCAGCAAAACTGGCAAGAAACTAAGGAAGGGAACAATAGACTTACTGGTTCTTCACCTGTTGCTACGGTGGGACTGGGGTACGTTTGCATTATTCAGCCTTCTTCATATGGACCACTATAACTGTCAGCGTGAATACCATCACCACTTGGATGAAAGCATGTCTTACATATATAAATGATATAACCACTATGAAAATTTCAGTGAGCCTGTCTGCTTCCCTATAAATCTAACTAGACATTTGTCTCTTTAGTTGTCCTTCTGTATCACATCTATTAAAGGTAAATAAAAGCATGATGGCTCTTTAGATGACATTAATAGCTAGAGGGATTTCTACAAATCACGGAGTAGCAATGTCCAGCTCACAACAGCAGTGGTGAAACAGGTCTGATGTTTTTTGACTTAGCCCTCTGCTTTAACATCACGTTGCTCATTTAAAATTATCTCATCTCCTGTTTCTCTGCTGTTCTCCCAACTTCTGACATCAGTGTTTTTCCTAGGAGCCCACATATCCCAATCAGTTAGTGTCATTGGTCACTATACAGATGTAGTAGCTTCATTAAATTGAGAACTCTCAAATTCAATGTAACAAAAAACCTAAATGCAGACCACTCAGACTCATTCTGACTGGTCAGCCCTTCTCCAGTCTGAATTTTCAGTAGTATCAATACCATCTTGAACTAGATTTAAGGGGTGAGGTGGCAGCTGGTCAGATGGTCAAAGCAGCAGTCATTACCACTAAATTCAGCACAAGGTTTGCTGCTTATTTGGGAGGCTGTATTTGCCACATGTTTCATCTCTCCCCAGCTGTACTGCCTACAGAGAAGCTATTTGGCTTCACTAATAAGGTGTATTTTATTTTAAGTCAGATTTGGGGGTTGCATTAAGAAACTACAAGCTACAAATGGTGTCTCCAACCCACAGGCTCACACATCTCTACATGCTGCTGCTCATGAGTGGTCCTTTACTCTGCACATCCACTCCTCTCTCTGGCAGAGGAGTCTGCTGCGGGTGTGCTGCTGGTGCCTCGTCAGAGAGATGAGTAACTCCCTCAGAGGGCTTGAGCAGGGCTGCGGGAGAGAGCAGGAGGAGGGTGTACAGAAACCAACTGCCTACACTGAAAGAGAGCTCAAAAGCTTAACTGCAAACTTTTCCCCTAAATACTGATCTAAACTACAAAGACAACAAGTGTTCCTTTTCTCATAATACCTCCATCCTTATTAACAATCAGGCTTTTTTCCCTTTTTAAAGAAGGTTGGTGAGACTTAAGGTTGTGCAAGACATACTTTGATCTGCACCCTGATGAGTGAACATTCCCCTTTGCTGCTAGCCCAACTAATGAAGGGATAAAATTAGCTTTTATCCCTGGCACTTTCCTTAGCAAAAAAACATGCACTAATCAGCTGTCCCCACTAATCAGTCATCTGGCTAATGACCTTTTGCCTTAAAACACTCAAATTTCTGAATGATGTGGAAGGAAAAAAGTACCCAACACAGACTGGCCCCTCTTTGTGGGTCTTAAGCCTATCACCTGGAACTGCAGACTGGAAGGTTAAATGGCAAATCTGTATCCTGACTGGGTGATAAATCTATAATCAAAAGGCACAAGCCTTGACACCTCAAGATGTACTTCATTACTACACAACTAAATGGGGTTGGGTTTTTTCCTTTCTTTTTTTGTAAACTAGAAGCAGATGAAAAAAAAAATTGCTTAACTCCCTCCTATTTTGCCTGTGGAGAAATCCATTCCACATCTGTGTTCAAGTGTCAGTTAATTTCTTACTTCTTTATTAATGCCTGAGCAGGAATTCAGAAGTTGAAAACATTTGCCTTTTTCTTTTTCTGCCCTTAAAACTTAAGGGAAGAAAACAGCAAAACCACTCCATGAGCCCACAGAGTCAAACACATACAAATCCCTAAAAAGCCTCTGAAACAAAGCCTCCCAAAACACAGCAACAAGCCTTCCAGTTCCCAACCCCCTGCAATTCTTCATTGCACAAGGCACAGTCCTTCCTCTGAATACCATACTTGAACATTGTTCTAAAAGAGGGATTTTAAGGCCTGTTTCATTTTCCTTCTGTGCTTTCTTTAATGAGTCTTCCCCCGTTCTCCTTCTTGTATTAAGGAGGTGGAGCAAACGCAACCCTGGATGGCTGAGGAGGATTAGCAACAGATGAGATGTCCTGTGGAAGTCGTTTTGCAGAGGCCTGTGGTAATTTCAAGCTGCAATACTGCACCCTGATTTATAACTTCCTAGTGAAGACTGTATTTACCTCAAGCCCCCCCCCCCCCCACCACGAGAAGGCAGTCCTCCCTGGGGACAATGCAAGGCGACAAATAGAAATCACATTACATTTGACAGCCTTGAGAGCCTTCCAACTTTGCATCCCCAAATGAACCAGCGCTTGATACTCACGGTAATGAGGGTCCATGTAACCGTTTCGGGGGTCCATGGTGAACAGCGTCCCGCGGTAAGGTACAGAAGGTTCGGGAAGGTGCGATATAGATCCATGGATCTCTTTCTTGATTAATGAGGCCCTTTCCTCACTCGACGTGGAAGGCTCTTCACTGATCTTGCCGAGGCCTTGCCCACCCTGCGGCTGCATTGTGATCGCGTTCCTTCTCTCTCTGTGATAGGTCTGCCCAGGACTTTCATCCTCTGCAAAAAAAACGAGGGAGAAGAAAGAAAGAAGGGAAGGGGGAAGAGAGACAAGCACTTTTAGCCTATTTATAGCTAACAGAATAAAGAAAAGTTCTTCCCCCGCCCTCCTCCTCACCACCCCCTCCTCACGGTGCAACTTGGTGACAGTAGGTGCACGTGTGGCTATGAGAGATGCTCTGGGGAAGGCTGCCCGCTCCAAGCGGGCGGCTGCTGGGCAGTAGATCATTGTCACCCATGCGCCGATGCTCCTACCAGCAGGGCTATCAATTGTGCGAGGGCAGACACAAGGCTGGCTGTTTTCTTGCCTCTGGGACAAGGAGACTGGGAGTTTGGGCTGCCTGATGGGGAGGTAAGAAACAATTTGTCACGAAGAGAAGAAGATGAACCCCAACAGCAGGGTCTAAATCAAACCCAGCCACCCACTGCTGCTCTGCAGCCCAGCTCCAGTGCCTGAGGTTGGCTTGTGTGAGAGGCTGGAGCCTTGCAGGAAGGTCAGCAGCTATCAGAAGGAAGGTGGGAAACAATGAAATGGCTTAAGATACAGCACCAGCAGCATCAGGCAGGACCAGGTGAGGCCACCAGCTCTAACAGGGCCACCACATGGACCAGTGTGCCAGTTGGTGGGAGCATGCTCCCTATCTTGCTTTTCCCCATAACCACACAAACAAATCCACAAGCTCTTGTTCAAATGAACAAAGGCAAAAGGAGGGGGGAATAATTAGCAGAGTCAACACTCAAACCTGTCTGGAGCAAGCCTATAGTACTACCATTTGTAGGGGAAAAAGGGCCTCCTGAGGATAGAGCTCTACCAGCCTTCCATTGCAGACAGCCCCAGGACCAGGAGCTGAACCAACCCTCTGCTCCCCCAGGAATTTTAACCCCTGGGGACCACATGCACCCTTCAGAAACCAAGCCAAGCGGTTCTGTTCCTCAAAAGCCAGACGCATGTTCCTGGGTACATTTTACACATGCCAGAGGGGTTTTGTCAGCTCTGCTGTAGATGCTGTCCTTAAGTTGCATTATTGCTTTGAAATACAGAGACCTTTCTCTAAACAAAGCATGACTGCTGGCTGTAACCCTTGGCTGAGACCAGGCACGCTCTGGGTACAGCTCTGCGCAAGTCAACCACGCCTCACATGTGGGCGCACACCAATACATCTTGAAGTAGTACTGGTACATACGCTCAGCTTCAGAAGTCGCTCGGCAGTTCTAGAAGTACACAAGGAACCTCACGTTATTAAACACCAGGCACAAAAATAGCTAACTAGAAAGGAAATGAAAACGCCCTTAGGAAATAAAGCTAAGGTACACTTACTCTGCAACACACAGGCAAGGAAGGATCATTGACAATGGTGCCAAGATTGCACTTGAGTTGTCGGAGGTCAGGGCTAACTTCTCACTTGTACCTTGCCCTGGTGCACTCATTCACGCATCGAAAGCGACAGCCAGCAACTCACCAGGAGATTACTTTCATCAAGCCTGACACCAACCTAACTCAACCTACTTGCCTTCATACGAATTAGATTAGAACCAGGCTCTGTACTTGGATACCTGGAGCTGAATTTTGGCCATTACATACACAAACTAGCTATGCCATTCCTTTGAATACAGTGCTCAGTAGGCTTCTCCCTGCCCCCTCTCCTCCCAAGTACCTACAGGAAGAAAACCCAGCAGTGTAGCCTATTGAGTGCTTAATTATTTTCCTATCTCCGAGTATTACAGCAACCGGGGTCTGCTGACTTATCAGCATCTTCCAGGGACTGAATTCCTTTAACAGCCAGCAGTAATTCTCCATACAGAGCTTTTTCAGGCTTGGGTCTGAGGAGAAAGAGTTAATGGAAATGGACAATACCACTGCAGAGTTGAAACCCTTTGCCCTTTTCTCCTTTTTATTAATATGCACAGGCACCGGTCCCTGCTCTGGATTAGCAGGGTTTAAGGTTTCAACTTTTTACACCAAAGCTGGTTTTAGTTAGCGAACTGCAAGAAGGGAGTTTAAAAACTTTAAAAATTATATGAGGCTTTTAGAAAGCTGCTCGTATAAGTGAAAAATAAAGAAAATAAAACACCCCAAAGTCGTATTTTCCATCACGTTTCTCTCTCACTGGAGTCTTTTATGGTAAATTTCAACCTAGAGTGAACTTTCACTGATGAGATGCAAACTCTTGTAAAAATAGGGGATTATACTCCATTTGAAATCCTGACAGATCCTCAAGCAGAGCAAACTAACCTGTGCTACCACAGCATGGAAAGCAGCAAGCTGGAGTGATTTGTGGGGCTGTATAATCAATCCAGGGGTCAGATAGGATTTCAGTTCTTTTACTCTTCCATATAAAGATAGTATTTGTTAAAACTGCCATCCTGGGATACAACAAGAAGCTGACGTCTGTCTGCAGGCTCCACTTTTATTCTTTCCTTCTCGAAACATGCATGTGTCATGAATCAAGGTAGCGACTGCTATGGAACAAGCTCATTTTCCAAATTGCCGGCTGAAATCCGAAACCTACTTTCAGGAACTCTGAAACTAAAGGAAAAATGTGGTTTGTTTTAATAAGCTTTTTTTTTTTTTCTGGTTCCTCAAGCGGGGGGGGGAAGGAAGGAAAAAAGCAGTATTTTTACATCTGCACCAACCAACTCTCTCCCCATTAAGAAATTACCGGTGTGTGATGTTAGAAGCGAAACCACTTTTGTTTGCCTTTTAAAAACACCCCCGGCAGGATTTCAGTAAACAGGACTATCTGTGCAACAAGAAGGTACATTCAATAGCCAAAACATTTCACTGCCTTCATGCTTCACACCGCTGAGCTGCTTTTGATAGAGAAACTTGACAGCATCCATGCTCCAGGACACGAGCAGGCGAGCAGTTTGCGGGAGCTCCCGGACTGGGAAACTCCTCCTGCAGTAACTAACGCTGCCGACTCTCTCCAGGGCAGGCGAGCCACTCCAGCGCGCCAAAAGGCACAGGCTGCCTAATCTTGTTCTGTTTCAGCTGAATCACTCAATAGAGTTTTCAGAGTAAGTGCGGGCGAGCTGCACCAGGCCAAATAATTGACAGAAACATACCGCCCACCATGGCAACAAGTGGGACTCTGCAGCGAAAGCATCAGCAAACAGCCCGCTTCTCCAGCAGCATCTGCCAAAAAGGGGCTTACAGCCAAATACGCAACAACTGCTGCTGCTCTCTGCTCACATTTCAGAAGTGGCCAGCTTTAGGGTCAAAAGAAACATCCTATTTATTAAAGCAGCCCTGCAGAGAGAAAAATGCCCAAGTTAAAGGGCCCGATCCTCCCTCGTTATCTCCATCTACTTCCTGCTGGTGTGATCCCACTGACTCCAGCATAGCACATTTCACTTTGTGTGGGTGTAAGAAGGGTTAAACCAGAAAAGAAAAGAGTAACCAGGCCCCAAGAGCAATCTGCATAAGCTTCTCTTTCTTCACATATACCCTATGCTGTGTTAACAAGGCACTGGTAAGACACACGTTACAAGTGCCCAGCCTGGAGCGATCGCGTTAATCCAAGATGCTCCCATCCACTAAGAAATACCCGGTTTAGTCCTGCTCTTCTGATCAGAAGCGGTTTTTAGCACAAGTGCTGAGCACCAAGAAACACCTCATTTAATCAACAAGCTTTTTCAGAAACCTCACACTGGAGAGCAAACCCTTTCAATTGCTAAGCTAATTTATCTAGAAAATCAAAAGTCGGGACAGACCAAAACCTAATGCAGAAATCCATTAAACTTTCTTTCCCTATTGGATTGGGGTTTGTCTTTTCTTATTGTAGACCAAGACAAAGTAGAAGCTTTTTACTTTAAACCTTTTAAAGCCAGCACCTGAAGAAGTTGAGATCTGTTGATACACCACACAAAAAAGCCCATCAGTCTCACCACACTCCCAGAGAGACCCCTGCTTAAGCAAGCCAACACCTCCCAGTTAAACCTATCCATGTATGAAGTTTCAGCACTGCATTCCTGCAAGCAACTTGGAGAGCACTATTACTGTCTCATGAGCAATCTGCCGACACACCTTGGCTAGGTAAGGAAAAGACAAGGTACTTACAACTCAGTCCAAGAGACCCTGGCTGATGCTCCCTCCAAGCTCTTCTCTTGACCAAGTTTCTCTGGCTACCGGGACGTGGGCATTCCTCCCTCTCTTTCTGTCTGTCTCTCTCCCTCTCCCTTCCCCCCCACTCTGAGGCAGTGCTTCTCCCATTAGAGGAATTAAAAGTGGTTGGTGCCATGCTAAATTTAACAAGCTCATTAGTATTCTTCCTGTGTGCTTCCTAGTGAACTCTCCCTATTCAAGCAGCTCTCTCTAGCTGAGGGGTCAGGCGGCTAATCATTAAATCAAACTAATGTCACCCTATCACAATCGGCCTAAGAGAAGGAGGGTTTATTATTTCAGTTTATGCTAAATAAACGGTTTTACAAATGGTCTCCAAGCAAGGTCAACAGCAGCTTCAATTACAAGACAAACTTAACAAGAGTTGCCATAAACCAAGTGCTCCATATTGACCTAAGCACAAGCTCAGCTCCGCATATTGCCACAAGCAGGATTGTACAGGAATGCATATTGTAAAATAAAGGAAAGGGTAATCTTTTCTTTGCCAGAATTTGTGACTGCACAGAGACTGCTCATTCACCTCTCCCCAACCAGCTTGCTGCTCAGCTCAATTCACCCCACACAAAGGCTGAAGACCAGACCTCAATGGACCGAGTGAAACATGTTCAAAACTAGGCTCTCTATTGTGACTGAATTTCTTAACATCTTTTCAAAAAGCGGAGAATGCCTTGAGGCTAAAGGAAGAAACAGGCTAATGGTGAATTGGGAATACTGAGCAAATTTCAGAGCCCTTTCCTCCTAGCTTTTGAGGTTGAAAGCAAGCTCTTTCCTTTCAAGTTTCAAAGTCCTTTTTCCTCCCGCAGTGTCACAGAAGGATTTGAAAAGAAGGTAATTGTGCTCACAGTCCCCCTGATCAGAGCTTACGTCCTATTTCTGGTATTTCAGAATACTTCTTGCAATAATGGTGCATATAGCTCAATCCCTTAACCGTCCTGCACTCTGCAATTGCTCATTAAATGAACAATTGCTGGTATAAAATGCCTTTTATGTTCAAGGTCTGGATATAAGATAAGCATTCTAGTACTCTAAATTTGGTTTACTAAGGAAACTCTCCATCATTAAATTACAAAACTGAAGTCAGAATATCAGTCTTTCCCAGAAAAGTAGCATTTTAGGTTGCTGTGAGGCAGAAGGAAAGGGGGGAGTGCGTGGAATGTAAAAAAGACTGACTACTTAGATTCTTAATAGAATAGATACCCAAGTAAGAAAGCAATTTCTCTTACTTAAGCTTAGGAAGATCTAAGTTTGAGACTTGATATTTTCTTCCTCAAAACACTGCAACAGAGCAACTGCCGGGCTCATCTGGACGCATGTATCTGCACCTTCCCTCGTACACATGCTGATCACTAATCTCTGGACACCTTAAGAGCAAAGCAGGAGGAAATACATCTGTAGGACTGTGCCTAAACACAAAGTTTTGGTTTGGGTGGGTGCAGTAGTTTAAATTGGGTCCCAAGTTTGTTATATTCCTGCATTTGGAGCAACTGCACATGAAGTACGGGGGACACTAACTGATATGAAGGACAATGCTCATAACTGGCTTTAAAAATAGACTCCAACCATATGAGAGGCTACAACATCTGTTAGATAAGAAGCATGGCACTCACTTTATTTGCAATGCTTAAGCATACCTTATACAAGACTTTTGTGCTCATAAATAGCATACATTATCTGAGCTCACCATTGAAAACATATAGATTTATACTGCCATTTGTAATGGATTTTCAGCTTAGTTATTTTCCCATTACCATATGTATAGTATTTTCCAGGAACTGATTTGTGACCTTTGGAATATGAATACACAGCTCTTCCCTGGGTTTTTTGTTAAGAAGCCTGTTATATTCTTTTGTTTGTCATATTTAACTTTCACTGGAAGAAAAAGGATTTATCAAGGAGGCAAAAAGCGGACCCAATCTCAACAATACCTACATAATACTCCACACACCCCCATTATTTTCCATAAATCAGGTAAGTTCTGTTGCTGCATCGACAGCACAACTCAATTCAGTCCATTTTTTTGGAAGTCCAGAGGAAACCAGAACACAATGCATCGATGCAGCTTCTATGACTTACAAACCAGAGCCTGATCCTGCACTTCTCCGGGTCAATGGCAGAGCTCCCACCGACCTGGAGAAGACAAGACTGGGCATGTACTGTGCTTTCACTGCTCTAATGCTAAGTCAGCAATGCACTGCTATCAGCAGAACATGGCTTGCAGCCCTTTCAAGCTGCGCACTTAACTCTTCCAAAACTGCTGGGGAGCCTGCTAATGGTATGAAGCAGCTTAAAATTCAGGTAGGCTTTTCCAGACACCTAGATCAGAGACAGCCTTGTTAGGTACCAGTATCTTTACCTCAAACTATTGATCATCTCAATGAATTTACACTGCCTGGTGCCTCCCCAACTGCTCCCAACTGAATGCAAGTGGCTGAATTTGAACGGCCTTAAATGAAATTCTGTTAAGTAAAACTACCTTTAAAGTTTCATACAAGCAAAGATCTACTGAACTTAACTGGAAGCCTGCATCTACAAACCCCAGCATCAGACCTACAGGTAGATGCTAAAAAACTAACTTACAGTAAAAAATAATCCTACTTGGGGAACACAATGAATAGCTGCAGACACAGCTACCCAAACACAAGGGAACAGGGTGCTGAGGAAACCTTGTCAGTTCCAAGACTTGCCCTCAGAATGCACACAAGGAGAGCAGGACGCGGCACTAGGCTGCCTTGCACCTGATCCTGTATCTCATTGATCATGCAGGACATAGGGGGAAAGAAAAAGCAGTACTATTTGGGTATATGCATGAAGTTACTGACCTGACACTCGAGCCATCCCACTGACTTCAAGGACATCAGATCAAGCTGTGGAAGCTGCTTGCTGCGAACCAGATTCCCATGGTATCCTGTTGGCCAAGTTTGCCTAAAGCTGCCCAGCAGAGCATAGCCCGTGCAATGCCCAACCCCAGCCCGCGGGGCTGCAGTCCCAGGGAAGCTGATGAAGACATTGATTCTTAGCAACCACGAGGTCAGGCTCCAAAGCAGTGGGAGCCTCACTTCTGAATGAGCCCTCTCCCAGCCCGTTTCCACACAGGCTTTAAAATAACAAAAACAAACAATTTAAATCAAACCAGCTGAAAGCCCTTTTCTCCCTTCCCAAGTTCACAACTATGTGTTTCTCCCATGGCAGACAGTGGATTACTGCACCAATACTTAACACCGTGCGCAAGCGCAGCCCCCAGCACTCTGGTTTAGGTGTTAGTGACGGCATTGACTGCTGCAGGAGAAACACTAAACCCTGCACTTAGGTACCGAGCAGGCCGTGATTTTTAAGTTTACCTTCATGGAGCCAACAAGGCTCAAATCCCGCTTGCTTTACTCATACCGTATCCCCAGGGATTCAGAGAAACTACTCGTGAAAGCAGAGCAAGAGGGATTCACATCCAGCATCTGAAGTGCTTCAACCCTTGGGCACAAATGGTGTGTGCCTGGAAAACGTACTGGAGATATATGTTAGCATGTAGAAATGCTGTATCATTAGCTTGATGAGAAAAGGACTCTTAGCACTGGAAGTGCTTTGTAGTTCCAGTGGACCAGAAAAGAAAAAAAAGCCTTAATGCAGAGAACATTTGAAGGTAAAATTAATTGGCAAAATGAACACGTAGCATGTGATTTCCCCTTTTAAATCTGCACAACTACAAGGCAGGCAAAAACATCTCATTTCTTGCTATAGTAAATTGTATGTTTTGATTTTGCTACTTGATGATTGGGAAACTGTCATGAGAAGAAACATCTCTCTTGCAAGAACAATCTTACTCTTTGATTTCCCCTTTCAAAGGAAGTGTTACACCTTAAAATCCAGCAAAAGACTGCAGGTTACAGCACGACAGTCCCAGCAAACTACACCACTTGATCCGCATCTGCCGATCAGGGCTAAAACTCAAGCTTTGCACCCTCAGAGTATCTCCACAATATTCTCCTCTCCAACATCTAGCCTCTACAAAGAGCCAGGAAGCTCAAATATCAAGTAGAAGAAGCCGACTATGGACATCAGGATCTGACTACCAGCAACCATTCCTCCGAAGGGAAAAGCTTCTCAGCCTCTTGCAAAACACTCAAAAGGATCCTGATTTGAAAACATTATGAAGTTCCTTCCATTAGCCAGTTATTAGCCTGTTAGTCACTGCTTACTTTGAGCAGGCTAATTAGTTACATCAAAGGCACTACAATAAATTCCCAGGAGGGTTTGGGGGGGAATGTATTTCTCAACCATCTAATAGCGCATTTATGTCTATCCGAGGGTAACTGCCTCATTTCACTCAGACACTGGGTGACATATTCTGTGATGCTGCCACTTTCCACCAGGACAGCAGCAACCTTGGGCCTTAAAGCTGTTTTACAAAGCTGTTTGTAGTCTGATAGAAATTTGATTAGCCACACTTAGAAGCCACAAGAGCGAAGGAGGTGTTATAAACCCTTTGGTGTGCCATATCCCTTTAACATCTACAGCCCAGGCACCTTGGCCTTGACAGAATAAACAAAGTTTTACTTTAGTGTTGTAACAGTTTGTATTTCTTCTCTTTTTCTTTCCATAGGTTCAAGCTGCTAAACACAGTCATTGGCCAATCACTAAGTGGTCTGCAACAACCCAGAGCCATGGTAACTCTTCAGTTTAGGTGACAGACAATCACCCATTTCATTACAGGATTTATTTATTGCTGCATCCTTTTGCACAGTTGCAGCAAGAGTCAGTGTTTCCATCATAGCCCTGTACCTCTGGCCTCCCAAGCATACCAGTTTAAAAATAAGCCACTGGTTACTCTGCCCTGATTTACGGCGGCTGCAGTCTCACTTGTGAACAATGACTTCATCAAGGTCTCAGGGCAAAATCTGAATGGCATATAAAGTTCTTCATCTACAGATGTGTATGTACTTCTCTGTACACAGAAGTATACACACATGGTCACATGCACTCACCCATTCAACTCCACCTTACATTCCATGAAATTTAACCAATTGCAAAGGAAGCTCTGTGTGACACATGGATATCTGTGTGGAAGTGTCCACACAGGGATGCTGGATACCTGAACACAGAAATGAGACACTTCACATTCCTCATCCATAGTCTAAAGAATTCAGGAGAAGGCGGCTGCAAAACAAATGCAAGACTTCACAGGAAAGGATGTTTTCAAACAAAGAAAAACCATCCCCAGAAAACTCTCAAATCCTGAATGCCAAAGGATTTGATGCTCTGAATGAGCTTCTGGACTTAGCACATTACTTAGAAACTGCAGAGACACTAAAGAACAGGTATCTTCAAATACTCCTTTTACCAACACTGCTCCTTCAAGAATGTGGTATCCTGAGAAACCAAAACCTGATGCTATCTGTTTAACTACTAAGCAGATGCAGTAACTGTTGCAGTTCAGAGGCTGTCTTCCCTAACTGGAGACACCTCCTTTAAAAAAAGAGGGAAGTCTCTCCTTAGGCCTTAATGACTGCTTGATCAATCTGGTTTTCCCCCTCCAATCACTTTCTTCTCAGTTTTTTCCACTAAAGAGGATGCACAAGCTCTGGCAGAGATGCACACAGCCCTACCACCTTCGCATTCCCATCATCGAAAGTACTACTGCCAGCCACAACCAGTGCCCCTCTCCTCCCTCCTTCCCTTTCACTGCACGCTTCTGGTCAGGCTTTCCAACCTCTGGCTGAGTCTGACAGCCTTTCTCTCCTGTTGCATTTGAGAGAGGCAAGAAAGCCTGAAGAACACCAGCTTTGTACAGCTTCTCAACACAACCCCACAGCAGAAGGAAGTGCACACCAAACGCATCCTTTTATGGATTAAACCAAGCAATAGTTAATACTTTCTATTGAGCAAAATTGACTTTGAGACTTCACTTTGACTACTTCTGCATTTGTCTTTTTAACTTTAATGCTATACAACAGGTTTTAGAAGACACTGGAATATTGCCACAAGCTTTTAACAATCAACCACATGCAGGTACTTAAGTGCTTATAACTGTCTTAAGTAATATTATAGATTTCCATGGATCATTACACAATGGGCACCTGAGATAAGACAGACAGCCAAGTTAGAAAAGCACTCACATGTTCAGAAACAGTCAGAACAATTTCATTAGAACAGCAGCCTCTCTTCCTGCACTACCAGCCATGGCAGCTCAAAAAGAGCATTCTTAACTTGTTAATCATGTTTTGATGGCTTCACCCATGCACAATCTGGCAAAAGGAGATTTCAGTGTTTCCATCTTATTTTTTCCTTCTTATTTTTGGCTACCTAGATTTTCATGAAACATTCATTTCATAGAAAAATAAACTAAGGTTCATTCCCCCCCCCCCCCCCCCCCCCCCCCCCC